>CBVK0100043366.1:0-35995 GCA_900067695.1 Picea abies
TTCCAACAATCTCCCCCTTTTTCATTGATGGAAACACTCATTCTCCCCCTATCATCATGATCCCAATTTCTCTCTCCCTTTCACATCAATGGCAAAGGTTAGGGCTGCTCCCCTTGAGTTTAATGGAAAAATGTAACTCTCTTCTTTGGGGCTGCTCCCCCTGAACATGTGGCACTCAATAATACTTCATCCTTATTTTTGGTCTTTGGGACTTTTTCTTCCTTAGAATCCTTTTGTGTGACTTCTGTCTTCTCTCTCTTCTTCATGTCTAGGATGTATATGTTGTTCGGTCTTCTTGTTGCAGTTGCAACCAATCTTCCTAAGTTATTTTCTTTGATTTTACATTTTCGGGAATCAAACGTAAGAGTGTATCCTTGATCACACATTTTACTAACATTGAGTAGATTATTATTCAAGTCTTCAACCAATAGAACATTCTTTGCTTTTACATTTTTTCTTCCAAGCTCTGCTACACCTTCTCCAAGTATTTTGGCAAATGAGTCATATCCAAATGCAACATTGCCACCCTTTCTCTTCAAGCTGATGAATTTGTCTTGATCCCCGGTCATGTGTGAAGAACATCCATTGTCTATGTACCATTAATCTTCTTCTTTACATTCTTCAGCGGTCAATGCTATTCGACAATATTCATTGCTTGGAATCTCTTTCCTTCTCCATATCGTGGTTGGCATAGGGACATCTTCATTCATATATTTGCAATCTCGTGCTTTGTGACCAAGATAATTACATTTGTAGCATGCAATATTTTTGTCCATCAATGGGGAAAATGAATTATAACTTCTATTGACAAATCCATGATTATTTCCATGTCTTCTATTTACACCATTCATGCTTCTTGCGTATGTGTTCCTTTCATTGATTCTGCAATTAATTGCCTTATGTCCAAAAATTTTGCAAGTATAACAATGACCAAGAAAGAAATTTTGATACCTTGGATTAAGTGGGCTTCTTTGTGATGTAGTCCATCTGGGTTCATGATCTATTCTTCTGTAGTTTCCTTCATATTGATTGAAGCTTCTTTGATTCCTAAAGGTAGGACGTCTTCTTGGATATTCATCTCTTTTGTAATCATTCCTTCTTTCTAGTATCCTAGTCCACTTCTCATCAACTGTCTGTGTAGCTCTTTCTTCGACCTTCTTGTTGGTATTTGCATCTTCTTTGTATGAAGTTTCACCCATGCATCCAAGATGTGTTAAGTCTTTTGGCACTTGAGATTTTCTTAAGCTCTTCCTCAATGAGACAACTTCTTATTCAAGTTTCTCACAATCTTCTTCTTTCTTCATCATTTGGACATTTCTTACTTCTCCTATTCTTCTTTCTTCTTCAAGTAGAGTTTTCAAGGAAATTGTTTCTTCTCTTAGTTTCTCAAAGTCTTCTAATTGTTTCTTCAAGATTACAACTGTCTTTTCACAACTACCCAATTCACTTCTTAGTTTTCTTTGCATGTCTTTGAGCTTGTTATTTTAAGTCTCAACATGCTTCAATTTTTTAAGATTCTCATCTTCTTGTTGAATAATTTTTTCTTCATGATTTTCTTCTTCTTGATTGGAATTTTCTTCTTCAGTGTCATTTCTTTCAATCCTTGGATGAGGACATTCAAATTCAACATGACCTACTCCTTCACAATTAAAGCAAAAAAACTGACCTCTATTTTCTTCTTTGAAATCTGAGATGTTGTAATTTGCTTCAACTTCTTCTTCTGCGTCTTCCCTTACATAAAGGTCTTGTAGCTTGTCCCAAAGATCTTTTGATGATGCACATGATCCCACCTTGGATTTCACTGAATCTGTCAATCCATCCAGAATGGTATCTCTTGCCAATTTGTTGTTCCTTTTTTATTCCTTATGAGCTGCAATCTTTGGTTTCTTCAAAGCATTGTATCCTGAAGCAACTGAGAACCAAACATCTGCCCCAAGAGATTTCAAGTAAGTTTCCATTCTATTACTCTAGTATTCAAAATTGCTTCCATCAAATGGTGGAATCCCATTTGGAATTTTGTCTTCCATTTCTTCTTAGGATCTTCCTTCCAGTGGTTAAATTGTACTGAAGGTAACCCGCTATGATACCAATTGTTGATACTGACAGGGGGGTGAATCAGTATCAAGTACAATTTAAAACCTTTTTCAACTTATAATTAAACCATTCAACTATATACAATGAGCAATGAACAATAGTATAAGAGTTACACCAATACACCATAATACACCATGCACAATATATGAGAAATAATCAATAGTTATTGTTCAAGGGAAGTAATGACTTCCAAAGGTAGCTACAGTTTCCAAATGTAAAGGGAGGGATAAACCTCCAAGAGGAAGATACAATCCTCCAATATCAAGAGAGAGTTGAACTCTCCATCCTTGCCCCTTCCTTCCACCCAAGAATGTATGAGAGATAATAAATCTTTACATTAAATCATCACCATCAACCAATCATCACATAGAACCTGATAATGCTTTCTGAGACTTCTTCAATTTATGAAATTATTCAATTCTTGGAGTAATCTGATCCTGTAGATAATGTTACTCAATGTATTCTCTGAAAATCTTCTAATTTTCACTCCTTGAATCCTCCCCAAAAAGAGGTTATAGAAAGAATGGTAGACTTTATTCAATTCTGGTCTGTTCAGAAGACCCAACTTGTACAGCATGCCCCGGGCTCAATATTTAACATATGATTCTGAAACTCACATAAAAGAAACTAAAGTCTGTACTCTTTCCAATGTAATTGGTCCCACTACATTTTGAGTCTGTATGAAAAGGTTATGACGTTTTTACCCAGAACACCTGTTTATTGACTAGTTTTAGGACTGGTCACAAACCCTATATTCCACAGAGTGTATCTCCATAATTATAGCGAATCAAGAGCTGAAAGTTTTACCAGAGGTACCTTGATATGTCTTCTCAATACCATAGCGATTTCACCATCTGAATCATTCTATAAAAAAAGTTATAGGAAAAATGGTAAGATGAACTGAAAATAACATACCTTAGAACACATCACCAAAAGACTTCATCCTCCCTTGAAATTTGGCCTTCTTTTACTTCTTCTTCCCTCCGAAATTTGACTTGTATCAAATGAATGTATAATGATATTTATTTATACCATTTATGTCACTTCCTTTTAACATTAGGGCCGACCTAACACTTTCTTATTTTGTAATTATTTTCTTTAATTATTTTCAGGGCCTACATGTACTTCGTTTTTCAATTCACTTTGTCATATTCAAAAATTCATTTCTCCTCAACCATGAGGATCCATGTGATGTGCCACATACCACCGGAAACAGCATGATGTATACTATCCATTCATGGGTTGTTGTATATGCATGTGCATTTTCCTTCATGTCCAAATACCTTTATCAATGTTGTGGTCCAAAACCCATGACTAGGGTTGACATCAATGAAAACAATCAATCTTCCAACATCATCAACCAACAATGAATAAGAACCAAGAAGAATATCATGATTATATAAGAACAACACCAACTAAAATACCACCCACACCTAGGTACAAAAATATGCTTCTTGGTTTTTGTTATTCTTGCAATAATTTTTGGCGTAAAGCCATAAATTGTTGAGCCTATGAAAAGGATAGAAAAACCTAGAAAAAAAGTAGGTATGAAAATCCCAAGAATTATTATGAAGACAATTATCCCAGAAATCCTCGTGAGGAGTTTGACATAAATCATAACATTTTTGGTGCTACGAATGTAAGAATTTTGGACACATAGCCATAAATTGTAGAAGTGATTTGATGGTTTATTTAATGGAAACCATACATGTTCCTCTCAATCATATAGTGGAACAACATTGAACTTGGAAAAGGAAGAAAGAATATTTTAAGGTTGAGTAATGTGGGTTTTCTTTACAAACCCAAAATAGAAGTAGCCATTGGTATATTTACAGTGGATGCTCAAAGAAAATGAATAGTGTCAAAGACATATTTGTAACATTAAAGAAATACAAATAGGGGTTTGTCATGTTTGGTAATGATAATGTAGCCAAAATTATAGGAAAAAGCATAACCAATCTTGGAAACAAAGATGTTGTGGCAGAAAATTTCCTACTTGTTGAAAACATGAAGCATAATTTTCTAAGTGTCATCCAAATGTGTGATTATGGAGACACATTTATATTAAATTTAAAATAATGTGAAATAAGGAAAGAATGATCAAGAAGACTAGTGGAATCAATGACAAGGACTCCAAACAACATATACATCTTGAATGAGATCGAAGAAAAAATATGATATTTGGGAAAAGAAGATGAAAATTGGATTTGGAATAGGAGAATGGGCCATATAGACTTTTATGATCTTTTCAATATTAGAAAGAAGCAAGTTATAAGAGAAATTCCATAAATTACAATGACAATGAATACTATGTGCAAGCAGTGTCAGCATGGAAACCAAACAAAAGTTGAATTCAAGACAAAGTAATACTCTATGAAAAAACCATTGGAGATTTTACATATTGATTTATGTCGTCCCACGAGAAAAAAAGGAATTGATGGTGAACAATACTTCATGCTACTCATTGATGACTACACCAGATTGCCTTGGGTTTGCTTCCTCAAGAAAACTTCAGAAGCTTTAGAATGTTTTAGGGTATTCAAGGAACTAGTTGAAATGGAAATTGATTTGAAAATCAAATACTTAAGATCAGATAATGGATTTGAGTTTAATTCAAATTAATTCATGGATTTGTGTGAATAATAAGGAATAAAAAGACAATTATCAACACCTATAACACCTCAAGAAAATGGAGTTGTTGAAAGGAAAAACAAAACTGCACAAGAAATGGCCAGAACCATGTTGAATGAATCCAAGATAATTGATATCTTTTGGGGAGAAGCAGTGAATATAGTCAGTCATATCTTGAACATAGGATTGATCAAAATTAATAGTGATAAGACTACATATGATTTATGGAAAGGAAGAATTACCAATGTCAATCACTTTAGAGTGTTTTGGAGAAAGTGCTACATAAAAAGGCAAGACAGGAAGATTAGAAAAATTGACTCCCAGGTGGACGAAGGTATATTTGTTGGGTACTCGTGCAAAATCAAAGCATATAATCTCTACAATATAAGACTCAATAAGATAGTGGAAAGAATCAGTGTAAACATTGATGAAACAAACTTGTTGAAGACCATGAAGGGAAGAAAAAATTCAAAAATATTTTAAAAACAAGAAAATGAAGAAATAAAGTAAGAAGAAGAGGAAGAACAAGAACAACAACAAGAAGAGAAGTAACTAGAAGAAGAAAAATAAGAAAACAAAAAAAAATATTTTCAAACACCTTCTAGGACACCTAACTACTAGGCTTAGAAGAATCATGCACCAGAACAAATCATTGGACATAGAAGTGTTAGAGTAGAAATCAGAAGAAGAAGGAAAGAAAAAAACCTAAACATGGACATTTTTCATTACTTTCCACAGTTGAACCAAGTAACTTTGAGGAATCCAAAAATGTTGAACATTGGATCAAGGCTATGGAAGAAAAACTAAATCAAATAGAGAAGAATGAGACGTGGGAACTAGTTCTAAGACCAAAGGACAAAACTATGACTGGGAAAAAATGGGTTTTCAGAAACAAGTTAAATGAAGATAAACAAGTAACCAAAAACAAATCAAGACTAGTGTGGAAATGATATTCTCAAGTTGAAGGAATAGATTTTGAAAAAACCTTTTTTATTGTGGCTATAATTGAAGCAATCAAAATGATCTTGGATTATGCATGATCCAAAAGTATCAAAGTGTATCATATAGATGTAAAATAAAAAAATTTAAATGGAGAATTAGAAGAATAAGTCTACATAGAACAACCACAATGGTTTCTACTATCAGAAAAGGAAGATTATGTTTGTATATTAAAGAAAAATCTATATGAACTTAAGAAAGATATAAGATCTTGGTATTCAATATTGGACAAGTACTTACAGTAAAAAGGATTCATAAGGGGAAATATAGGTAGTAACCTCTACATATAAATGGATAAAGTATGATTATTATTGAAGTGTATGTTGATGACATAATATTTGGAAGTGATGATGAGAGATTGAGTTAGAAATTTTCCAAGGATATGCATAATGAATTTGAAATGTTCCTACTTGGGTAATTGAATTTCTTCTTGGGACTCTGGATATCTCAGTTAGATGAATTATTTTTCCTTTCCCAAACCAATTACATCAAGGAAATGTTAAATAAGTTCAAAATGGAAGACTTTAAACATGTGAGTACTGATATGGTTACTAATTGCAAGTTGATAAAAAAATGATGAATATAAATAAGTCGATCAAACACTCTATAGATCAATGATTGGTAGTCTACTCTATGTGAGAAATTCAAGACCACATGTAATGCAATAACTTGGATAGTTTTCAAGATCTCAAGTAGCATCATACAAAACCCATGTTATGACAGTGAAAAGGATCTTCAAATATATTAAATGAACAAAAAATTGGGATATGGTATATAAAAGGAAATAAGTTAACTATGGTTGCCCACATGGATGCAGATTGAGCAGGAAGTATTGATGATAGAAGAAATACAAGTGGAGCATATTTCTACTTAGGTGACTTCTTAGTGTCTTGGTTGAGAAAGAAGCAATCTTCAGTATCATTATCCACAACAGAAGTAGAATATATCACAACAACATGTTGTTCTCAGATTCTTTGGATGAAGAAAACCCTGCAAGACATACAAGTGAGATGTGATGATCCTATTCCAATACTATATGAAAACACTAGTGTTATAAACATCTCTAAGAATCTAATGATGCATTCCAAGAACAAACATATTCCTATTAAGTTCCAGTTTCTGCGGTAAAAAGTGATACAAAAGACTATCAAGCTGGAGTACATTGGGGAAAATAAACACATTGCATACATATTCATAAACCCTCTTCCTAGGGAAACCTTTGAGTATATTAAAAAAAAAACAGGGGCAATTTCTATTCCAAATTGATTTCCATAATCTTTTGCAAGAACAAAAAGGGGAATATTGCCAGGAGGAGTTACCCTTTTCCATTAATGTTAAAGGAGGATAGAAAAAAAGAAAAACTAGAAGCATGAAGCCAGAGGGAATCAACATGAATATAAGAGGAAAATGTTATCATTGGTATCTGAGCACAAAGAAAGGGGGATCAAGGTTGTTTCACTAAGTTTCCATCAATTCCAAAGGGGGAGATTGATGGAAAATTGGTTGTCATTTATGTCAACATTAAAAGAATCCCTAAATAAAAGCCCAAAAGACCCTAAAAGTGATGATAATGTGTCCACTTGAAGAATCCTTAAATATCCTTAAAGGATATTTCACATAAGTGTATATAAATCTAAAGTGGTCCCCTTATGGTGTATCTTTTAATCATGGCCCTCCCATGATGAGATAAGATGTGGTTGTTTCTACATGCCCACTTTTAGTTGTACACAAATGGATCATTGAAGGAGCCTTCAAGAAGCCCCTAAAACCAAGATAATAATCCCCTAAAGATTAGAGAAGAATCCCCTAAATCCAAGAAAAGAATCCCCTAAATTAAATAGAATAATTCCCTAAGGTTGGTCATCCTTAAGGAAGAGGTGCAAGCCAAAAGTTGTGACCCTTCGTTGCAACTTCTAATGTGGAGAAGATCATATAAATAAGAGGATCCTCATTTGAATTTGAATCACACAAATTCAACCTAGCCAAGGAATAGGATAAAATTTCATTCTATAGGAGGGAATTTCCAAGGGAATATGAATTGAAGAAGGGAGAAATTCCAAGGGAAGATGAAGTCTTGTGATGATTTGTTCTAAGGTTTTTCTTTGAAGGTCATCTTGGAATTTTTTATATAAATTTTTTTCTAGAAATATTAATATAGGAAAACATGGAGGTGTTTTATAAGAGATAGTGATTAATATTTGGTATGAAGTTTAGTTCATGAATCATTACAGGATTGGAGTTATACTTAGTGGAAGTTGAGGTTTTTAAAACTAGGGTTTTCTTCTTCAAAACGAGTCATCGTGTAATTTTATCTATAACTTTATTTCAAATATGAGTTAATGAGAGAAAATTGGAGTGATTTTATAGAACATATTGAAGCATATTAGGTACAAGTTTCAAATCGTAATTCATTACAAGTATGGAGTTATGTTTGTTGAAAGTTAGGGTTTGTAACTAATCCAAAAACTAGTCCCAAATAGGTGTTCAAGATAAAATGGTTATATCTAAATATTGGTGAGTACAAATTGAAGTTCACTTGTTGAATTATAATGGGAACAAATCCTTATATTTTAGGTCCAATTTTTAGAATCATAAATGAAAAATTCAGCTTGTGGTGAATCTTACAAGTTTGTCTATTTGAGGTACAATTATGAGCAGTTTTGTATGCAGATTTAAGAAGTGATTTTGGGATTGTATTTGAAGGTTGATTTGATCTTGTATCATCATTTAAAATATTCCAAGGTGATTGGAGTCTCCATCCATTAGGTGCTAGAAAAATAAAGGAGTGGGTTTTTACTTCAAGTTGGTGACTATAAAATCTTTAAACTACTTAAGAAAAGTTTTTCGTGGTTTTCTCCCAGTTCGGTTTCCACGTAAAAATTTGTGTGCAATGTGTATGATTTTATGTGATGATTAATGATTAATTTTTATGTAGTGCTTGAAGGTTAAAATTGTTGAAATAATTTTATATTGATTCAACCCCCCCCCCCCTCAGTATTCTTGAATATTCTAACATGTTTGAACACCCAACACTAAATGCTAGACAAACTAGATGGTTGTAATTTCTTAGCGAATATAACTTTGATATCCAGCACATAAAAGGAAACGAGAACAAGTGGTTGATGCAATCCATAGAAAGGTTCATAAAATTCATACTACAACCATTAGTATGTACATGAAATATTTAAAAAGTAAAATTATAGAGGTTGTAACAACATATCAACATTATGTGCAAGTTAAAGAAACCTTACAACAAAATGATATACAATAGAAAGACAAGGTTACATGTTGTAAGAGGATGGAATCCTCTTATTTATGAATATATTTTGTGTTCCGAATTCTAAATAATTATGAAATTTAGTTCTAAATGAGATGCATAGTTTTCCATACGTTGGACACCCAGTATATTTTAAAACTATTAGAGTTGTAAGAGACCAATATTTTTGGCTTGATATGAAGAAATATGTCACTGATTATTTGGCCAGATGCATGGAGTCTCAAAAGTTAAAGGATGAGAAAATATATCCAATGGGGTTTCTACATCCATTGACTATTCATGAATGTAAATGGGAATTTTTTACTATCAATTTCAATACCAAATTTCCTAGTACAACAAAGTAACATGATTCCATCATGGTAGTGGTGGAAAAGATTACAAAGGTTGCGCATTTCATTCCTGTGAAAGTAAATCATAAGGAATCCAATATTGCATAAATTTATATGGGAGAAATTCCTAGGCTACATGGTGTTCCTAAGAAAATAGTTTTAGACAGAGATCCCAAGTTCACTTCCAATTTTTGGAAGGGGTTGTTTAAGGGATTTGGGACAAATTTGAATTTCAGTACAATATATCACCCAAAGTTAGATGGGTAGAAAGAGAGAATTAATTGGATAATTGAGGGTATGTTGAGAATGTTTGTAATGGACAAGCCTTCTAGGCGGGAGGACTATATCCATTTAGTTGAGTTTTATTATAATAATGGGCATCACAAATCATTAAAGATGAGACTGTTTGAAGCATTGCATGGAAGAAAATGAAACACACCAATAAGTTGGGATAACCCAACAAAAAAAGTCATGATTAAGCCTGAATTGTTAAAGGAAATGGAAGAACAAATGGTAAATATTAGATAGAATTTAAATTTTCACGAGATCAACAAAAGAGCTATGTCGATAAAAAGAGAATAGATAGAGAAATCAAAGAGGGAAAGCATGCATTTTTAAACGTTAAATCCAAGATAGGCTCACTGAAATCAAGAAGCTTCTCAAAGTTGGAAGCAATATATTATGGACATTTTGAGGTATTACAAAAGATAGGGCCAATTGCATACATGCTAGAATTACCTACATCCATGACAATTCATAATGTGTTCCATGTGTCTTTATTAAAAAAGTATGTATGTGATCATAATCATGTGATTGATTGGAATGTGATCGAGGGGGAACGTGAAGGGGATTTCAAGGTGGAACCAGTTCACATCCTTGACTAAAAAGTCAAAGTGCTCAGGAAAAAATCCATTAGCTTGGTAAAGGTTCAATGGACCTATTACGATCCTAAATATGCTACATGGGAGCATGAGGAAGCCATGTGGGGGATAGGTATCCACATATTTGGGGGCTAGGTATGGGAAACAAACATATATTTGGGGGATAGGTATCCACAAACGAGGAAGGGGTCCAGGGGGGGAGTTTACCATTATATATTAAACCAAAATCCATTTCTTATTTCATTCTAAATTATCATTACCATGATTCTTCCATTATCGGTTGAGTGTGCTAGAGCCCAATCATTGAATTCATATAAGAGGGTTGGTGTGAGAGTCACTTACCATAGTTATTTAGAGCATCGAGGATGTGTACAATTATATTGGGGAAGAGTGAAACTCATGAAAGTAAGAGAAAGGGAGGAAATTCATATGGGTAGGGGACTATAATTATGCATTCACATTTTTGCATAGAGAGTTGTTGTTACATGGATTTTTTTGCACAACAATGGAGTTATGAGTGATGAAGCTTCAAGGTATCTATTGTGGGAATATTTGACAGTTCTTTGGAGTTGGAATTTCATGGAGAAAGAGGATGTGGGACTGTAAGTGAAGTTTTGTTTGAAATTAATCCAAGGAAGCATGCAATTTGTTGCTAGGAGAATTTCTGTTTAAGATATAGAATTACTGAGGTCCTAACAAGTAGAATTATTGTCCAACCTATGCTAGAAGACTTGGAGGGGAGTGGAAAGGCCTAAGGGAATATGATAAATGAAGGGGGATTCCCTCCCTTGGGTTGTGCAGGTTGAGAGGAAGTGAGTTGGTGGATTGGAATAAACTATGAGTTTAAATGTTGAAGGGGGGATATTAGACAACCTTAGGGACCTCTACCTCTTATGGATTCATAACCCCAACTCAGGGGTGTCTTTTTATTTAGAACTAGAACAAAACGTCTATGGTTGGGAGGAACTTCCGTCCTCTGTAGTGGGTTAAAATTTTTATAAGATAAGTGTTATTATCTGCTATGTTTATTGTGTTAATTGCTGATATATTTTGTTGTGCATCTACTCTCAATTATCTTGGTTAATTTGTTTTGGTGTGATAAGATATATGCACTTAAATATCCATTTAAGTGTTTGAATAATGTTTTATGTATTTATTTGTTGTTGTTCTAGTAAAGAGTAACTACATTATGTTTTTATTAAGCATGGATAGATGAATAAACTTGAATGTCATGTTGCATATTATTTCTTCATTTTAAAATGGCATAAGAAATTTTATTGAGACATTTTAGCGAGTGGTGTGACCCAGTTGGGGGCTAGGTACATTACAGTGATGGTGCAGAATGAGTCTTTAATATATTCTCATCACTTCCCTTCTTCAAACTACCACTAGAAGTATGAGGCGGTATTGTGATGCCACCTTCACTTACCACTGTTGTTCCTTCTATAGATGAGAAGGAAAAATTTGATATGTCTTCCAACTTCTCTCTGATTTATTTACCCATGCTAAGGCTTGAAATGTTATATTCAAAGTATTGGAATAAATCATGTTCAGGGATGAAACTACTCTTATACCATATAATATGTAAATGAGGGACATACAACCCACTGACTTTTCCAACATGGATCCTTTTGCAGAATTATATTTCTTGTCTCTATATTAGCTCTGTCTTAAAGTGCTCTATCTTTTGGAGGCTACCAAGCCTCTGTCCTCTACCTTATACAAGGATATTTATACTTTTTAAGGATACATATATTATGTTCTTAGGTGCAACCCTCACACATCAAATAACTAGAAATGACAATGATAATCAGGACATTCAAAATCTAAGCTCCTCAAGCACTCTATCCCAGAGAACCCTATGTAACCTACTTCCCAATACAAGGATATAAATATTATTTTCTATTCTCTATTCCCAAACTTGTTTGTACACAAAAAAGGTAGATAAAAATCAAACATAAATAATAAGTGAGATCTTTGAATATCCTATTGTCCCATATGCCAACCAGATCTATGTGTTTTATCTTTTGTTTTCAATCAAATTAGGAATGAAACTTCTTTTATTTCTCCTCCTACTGACGTATGGAAGAATGATTCAACTTGTTGGGCCTATGATTTCAAGGAAATTGCTCCATGAGGATGTTGTCTATAAGGTCTTTTGACTGCAAGAAAGAGGATGGAAAAACCCAATGTGTTTTGGTTCTCAACACTTTTGAGCAGATTCACTTTGTAGATGGAATGTAAATGAGTCTACTAAAGTAACTCTCAATATTTATGTAATAACCTTAGGTATAACCCTAATTTTACATATAATTTCAAATGTAAATATGCTTATAGGCTGGTGATCCATTGGAACTTGGATTTGGTGTTTCACACAATGCATGGAGATTCATTATCAAGATAGGGATGCACAAGTCCTAATGTTGCGTCCACTTGGGTAAGTGCATGGTAGTGACCTAGAAGTGTGCAAAGTTGAGTTATCTATGAATCTATATGTATTGAGGCCGAAGTTCTTGTGTGGTTATTAGGTTGGTGATCCATATGTTAAATGCCCAGTGAGTCATCATTGTAAATGTAATCACATGTAAATATTAATGAAAACACATTGTTGTCATAGACCAACCATGTAAAAGAGTATGGGGGACAAAAATCCACTAGATAGGGAAAGGGGGATAAAGTTTAAGGATAAGGGGCTAAGCTAGGGAGCTTAATCCCAAACGAATATCATATTAAAATTATTTAAAGTATAAAGTATGGAAAATTATTTTATCCTAAGTTATAAGGATGGGGACAAGTGGGTTGAAGGTAGTTCTCAACATGACAAGTGTCAAGTTGGTAACATGAATACATATAGTTTGGACTTAGTTCATTTTCTTATCATTCCATCATAATTCACTCACTCATTTGGTTGTCCTCCGTACCTTCTTGTTATTTTCACCATATATGTACGTTGGTTAGCTGGGAGTTGGAATGAAGAAGAGGGTTGTCATGCTCGTAGGATATTGAAGAGACAGGTTGTCACACCCATGAGCATTCTCTTAGGTGAGAGAATTGTTGGGAATTGATTCTTGAAGGTGCCAAACTACAACTATAGGGCTCTCAGAATTCTTGTCCAGCTTGTTGTTGAATCCCCAAAAGGGAAGTGGGGTAGGAGAGGAACTATTAAGCAGAGAAGGGGCACACTTTCTGGGGTGGGACATGCATGTGGGGAATAATGGACTATAGGTTTTTATCTTGAGTTGGCACATGTGACCGAGTTTTCTTGCTATCTGAGATACCTCAGCTAGGTTAGGAATCCTTTACCCAAGTGGATTTTAGTCCCATATTGGGGGTGACCCAATGATGAGAGTTATGAGTAGTGTGGGCTAAGGTTGGGAGGAATGTGGAAGGTCTGCACGTAGTTGGTGTTATTTTAATTGGAGATAAGTATCAACATGTGTTAATTCATGTGATGCGTTAATATTTATGCATTTTTTTTCATGGGGTTTTCCTTTCTTCATTGCATTTTTATTTCTATTATTATTTTGTATAGATTTGTGCATTTGCATAGTAGTTTTATAATTTAAATTTTTATCAGAGTTTAAAATTTAAGTGGCATAGCCCAACAGGTGGTTGGTGATGTTAAAATGTGGTATCAGAGCTCTAGTTTTGAACATTGAGCCAGATGGGCCAAGCAAGATGAATTTTGAAGTGAAATTTCATAGTGAATTCATTTTAGAGTGGCCAAATTTAAAGTCATAGTGTGTCCATGGCAAAAATCAGAAGAAATTGCATGGAATTGGGCAAAATCCCCAATTTTTGTTTTTAAATTCATGGGGAATTTGGGAAATTTGGCCAAGTGGTGAGATATTCTTATTTTGAATATTTTTCCTAGAAAATTCAGACTTGGAATTGGTCAAATTTGAAGTAACAAGAAATCCATGACAGATGGAGCGATATTAGTTCAATAAACTCTCAATCCATGAATGAATTTGGGAAAAATCATACCATCAATTTGAACCAGCAGTGATTTGTTGTTATAGAGGTTGAATATGTGTTATTGGAGTGAAATGAAACAAATTTCATAGTTGCAGAATGTCCATGGTGGAAATTGGGTGAAAATGGGGTAAAAGCCCCAATTTCTGTAGTGGAATTTATGAGGAAATGATGCACAGAAAAATTATGGTGTCCAGGTGTGTGCGCTAAAATTTGGTGTTGTGTGGTGCAAAGCTTGTGATGTGTAGAAAATAAGGGTGCACAGGTGTGTGCACTAAAAATTGGGTGTTGCAGGGTGCAAGATGGTGATGCAAAAAAAAATTATGGTGTTTGAGTGTGCACACTAAAATTTGGCATTGCAGGGTGCAAGTTGGGATGTGCAGAGAAATAATGGTGCGCAAGAGTGTGCATTCAAACTTGGTGCAACACAGTGTAGAGCTAGTAATGTGTGAAAAATTATAGGGAACGAATGTGCACATTAAATTTTAGCACTGTGTAGTGTGAATTGGGTGGCACATGCATAATATTGGTGCACAGGATGTGCCCGCTAAATTTGGCAAAGTGCAGAGAAAATTTGTTGTTGCATGCACAATATTGGTGTGCAATGTGTGCATGTTTAATATTCACATTGCACAAAGGATTAATTAATGGTGTGTAGGGAGTATTGGTGTGTGATGTGAGTGCACTAAACCTTGGAATTATGCAGATCGGAGAGTAAAATCCATGCAAAATATTATAATGCGACACAAAAGTTACATAAAGTAAGTATTAGTGCATGAAACAATTTTTTTGCATAATAGATATTGTTGCGCGGCACAAAAGTAATGTGCACCAGATATCGGTGCGACAGAGAAGCGGTGCAACAGAGAAGTGGTCCACACTGGTTATAGGTGCATGGTGCATGCACTACCTTATGGAGTTGTCGCGCATGCTGAATATGGGTGCACATTTTCAAATTGGTATTCATGAAGTCATTTGGACGGTCTACAATAGCATAAAACCAGTGAATTTCTATGACATTTTATACAGTTTGAATGTCATCTTTTTGCAGTGTGTTTTTTAGGCCCTAAAGAACATTTTTAGCTACTTGAAAACCATGAGAATAGACTATACCAAGGTACACTCTATGTATGCAACTAAAATTAAAGATATCAAAGAGATATTTCTAACGGTGTAAACCATTTGTCAAATAGAGCTTTTATGAGGAAGTTACAGATCAAACAGTGGAGGGTAAATTTTAATCCCAATGAACTTTTGAAGTCCATAACTTCTTGCTCCTGAATTAGATTGAGGCACATGAATAGTCTATGGAAATATATTGAAACATATAACAGATTTGTTAAAAAAAATTAGTATGGCATAAAAGATACTACAACATTCAAGGCCAAAAACACTAATTGGCCTCGAACTTCAATAGGTTGTAACTAGAAGCCCAAAACCCAGAAAGAGGTGAAACTTGGAAAGACTATCCAAAATATGTATATGAATAAACCCAATTGGGATCCTACCAAAAACCTAATGGAGCAGGTGAAAAATGCATAATTACAGTTCATATTTGCACCTAGTTGAAGTATGAACAAAAGAATTAATGGAAAATTTTCAAATAACCACAACTTTCTTCTCAAGACTCAGAATTGAGAATGGAAGAGTGTTGGAAGCAGGCTAAAATGGGAAAGGAGGTGTACATGAAGAACAATGACAGTTGGAATAGAAATCATGGGAAAGAAAGCATGCAGGAGGAAAGAGACAACTAGCAAGAAGCACAACACACGTGCATGCAAGAAGAAGACGACAACTAGAAGGAAGCAGTGAATGCATGCGGAGAAGGAAGAACTAACGACACAAGAGTTAGGGTTTTTGGTAAGAGATTTTGGGAAAATGGTTGAAGAGAATGATAGATATAAATATAGGCAAGTAGGTATCAAAAATAGGTTCGTTCATCATTCAAGAGTTCAGAGATTTAGAAGTTCAGAAAGAGTTTGAAGGTTGAGCTTCCATTGTATGTGACGTTCGATAAGAGAACTACTTGTGACGAGAGAGCTAAGAAGGAGGGGGATATTGAGGATCATATCGTAGGTTGGGGATCCTAGTGTGATATAGTTTGCCTCACAGAGATCCTGCCAATCCAAGAAGAATTGTTAGAATTGCAGAACTATCATAATAAGAGAGCCAAGAGACAAATCTTTGTGGACGTAGCTCGCGGGGGTGAACTACGGTAATAACTATGTGATGTGATGAATGCATGTGTATATATGTTTATTGTTGTTATTCAAAAACTAGATTCTATGAATGATTGAATTATTATAATGGTGGTTCATTTATGTTGCATTTTTTAATTATGAAGGTCAGATAACAATAATTTGTAATACAATTAATAAATAATGGATCAAAACGTAGACCCTATATCTTCTACTCAATCCTAGGTTGTAAACACCTGAGTCTGACAACCACCCATTAAATCTATCTCGAGTGAAACTGCACAGTGCATTTTGTGTGTTGCGTTTCCTTCTGGTTCACCAGAAGGGCCGATAGTTTTAGGCTTTGTAGGTACCCTGAAAGATACAACCCCAGGTTAGTAGTGCAAACTTGTCCGGTAGGTTAAAGAACCAAAAAATGGTTCCTTTTTCATTATAAGAGGTACAAGAAAGGACTGAGTTGATGTGATAGAACACATGTGGAAAAAAATGAGTGAAACTAGAAGATCTATGAGTCAGTAGAAAGGAATATTGTGACCGTGCAACCCCACGAAAGAAGAAATCGAAGGTTGGTTGAAAACTAAAGAGCTAGAGTTTGCCCAGAAAGATAATAGAAACCCTAGCCTGACGGGTCACAAGTATCTGGATAGATACTTGTTTACAGATTTACACAAAGTCTTTTTCTGTGATTTTCCTCACCTATTGCAGGAGTGGATACTAAGGTTGAAATATAACCACGTGACAAACTAGATCTGAAAGATATATTGGACCCCACTACAGATTGACCAGTTACAATAGGTGAACAACAAATTCACCTACACAATCGACTTTTGGCTTGATAGTATTTTGGAAGGCTTTATCACATAATTTGCAGTTCACACAGTGAAGTCATACAACATAGAAGATTAGGAATTTTTACGCAAACCTCGCATAAGGCATATCCGATCATTGTATACTTCGATTAAAATACTGCTATATACTAAGGGTGTAATGATGATGGAAGAAGAAAACTAAACTTCCCTACATGCATGGGGGAAGGGGGGAAGCACTAACAAAGAGGGGGATAAATGGTCAAAGGAGAGGATAAGGGAAAGAAAAAGGAGGAATTCTTGGACTCGATCTTGATGGATGACGACCAAATTAAGTGGATCTTGGCATCACCTAGAATGACATGTAGCGCAGTGCCTTACCAATATAAGGTGAATACCAAGAAAAGAGCCATAGCCGAGAGGGTGGGCTTTGCAAGAGATGAAGAAGAGGTAGAGGATATTCGGGATGTGAAGTATATTGAGGAAATCCGGGATGCAACCTACAAGAGGAAAACAAGAGGCCCAAGAATAGGAGGAGAAGATAGCCATCCTTTCCATATTAATGTCATTGTGGAACCCATAAACCCATGTGTGACTAATAAACTAAAGAGAACATCACTATTTAGAAAAAAAAAGTTCAGAGGAAGTCCGAGAGTGACAAGCACATATACCACAAGAGAAAAAACTGGAGGAACCAGTTCAAGTAGTTCGAGTCAAGTATCTACACTACGCGACGAAGGTAGAAAATTAGTATTTAGAATGGCAGGACATGAACCCATGATCATATTACAAGAATTTTGAGGAGAAGCAGCATAAGACCTGGAGAAGGATTTGTTCATTTGTGCAAAGATCTAAGAGGAAAAACAGATCACAAATGAAGATACCAAGCTTTCACAGCTAGTGATCATGCTAAGAGACTGAACACTAGACTGGTACATGAGTCTAGACACAAACAGTGCTCATAGGAAAATGAGGACACTAGCAGATATCACTAAGCTATTGATTAATCAGTTCCAGAAGCTGAGCTTAGAGGACCAATACATGAATGAAATGATTGAGATTCAATAGAAGATAGGAGCGTTTGTATGGGAGATTGACCAAATATTTAAGCAATTGAAGGGAAAGTTAAAATAACTTATGACCGAGATGCAACACCGACATCTGTTTGTGAACTCACTACTCCCACATCTGAAATACCCCTTGCGACAACAAAAGTTTTATATGCATGTTGAGGTGTGACAAGCAGCCTTGCAGCTAGAAGAGAACCAGTACCAGTAGACTAACTCGGCCATTGAAGAATTGAAGGAGGATTTGAAGAACCTCACATTTCAGTTTAATCAAAACAAGAACAAGGACAAATGAGAAACAGTTTGGTTCACCACATGCAAGACAGAAGGATATCACAAGAACAAATGTCCAACATTCGCATTGTATATGGAAACATGCATGAAAAAACCACTCCCACAGGGAGGACTATGGTGAGAAATATGTAAGAAACCAAGTCATGACCCTTATCACTGCACAATGATGCAGAAATACCAGACAGTTCCCAATAATTCATATTGCACTTTTTGTAAGTTCATAGGCCATGACGACAAAGATTGCAGAACTATGGATTTGATGTGGGAGAGATCATCAAATGCCTACAAAGTATAGGCCGAAATGATGATTGGGCAAGCAGTGCCACAATTCAATCAAGCCCCATCTCTGCACAATACTGCACAATAGTAGTACAACACTACGCAACAACCATAGAACAATGTGCAACCACAGTACAACTTGGAACAACCTCAGTATAATACCACACAGTACAAATAGGCACCATGATATAACACATAAAGAGGGGATAGAGCAGGCTATCGAGGAGGAGGATGAGCCAGAGGAGGCTTCGTATGTAGTTGAGGACTAGTCACGTGTCATAATTCTCAGCAACCGGGACATTATGTCAGGGAATTCCCACTGTCGCCAGCAACTTGTATGTGTTTTCATGCATTGGATCACAAGACATAGGAATGCCCGACACTGTTAGTAAAGATCTAGGAAAAAAGGAACCAGAACAATCAAAATGTTCAATGGATTTCATCCGAAGCAAGGGAGGATGGACAAAATATCAACATAGTCACCCAAGGAGGAACAAAGATAGGAAATGACAAAGTTTGACAAGAACCTTTATAGAACCATTGGGTAAGAAAGAATACTGAACCAAGGAAGCACTTTGATGCACCCAAAGAAAAGGAGACTTTTAAGGAAGCTAGACATGAATTTCATAGGAAGGACACAACATCGACTTCTACTATGCAACCATCCCATGAAGCCCCGGAATACAAAATACCTCCATCATTGGATCATACCAAAGGAATGTCACTTAAAGGACAAGTAAGTACTATCCAATACCTTTTGTAGTCATGCATGAAAATACTAAGTAATTCTTCATCTATGAAAATATTGCAAAACATCTTAGAGAAATGTAGCAACGAGATAGAACAAAAGCTAGAACCAAAAATTGTCAATCACCTACACACAAGGAGAAGAACAAGTAGGGAATTCAGATTGAATTCCAACATTGGGGATTTCACTATGGGAGATATCATACTAGACCTAGGATTTGAAGTAAATGTACTACCCAAGAAAACCTGGCAATGCATGGGAGAACCAACCTTGGGATATTCAAATGTCAAACTGAAACTAGCCAACCAGCACAAAGTCCTACCAATCGGGAGGCTGAAGGGAATAATGGTAGATATTGATGGTGTGCACACCAAAGAGTATTTTGAAGTCATCGAAATAGTAGATGGCACAACACCATACCCGACACTACTAGGTTTGGACTGGGCATTTGACAACTAGACTATAATTAATTTGAAGACAAGAAAGATGACATTTCAATCCAGAGATTATAGGGTTATAGCCCAACTGGATCCATTAGAAGGGGAAAGGTTCATAGAACCCACTTGCTTAGAATTAGAGGAAATCAGTCATTTGTACAAGAAAACTGTGCGTGAGGAGGATTATGTGAACCCAACTATAGACAAGGTACTCGGTTGGTGCAGTATTACGTCATGTGCTACAGATTTAGACATCGGGTTAGAAAACTAGTAGAAAATACTACATGAAGTATCCATGAGAAGATGCGCAAGAATCGACTGCGTAGTGCGATGGATAGGCACATAAATCACACAACCACCCAGTTTCCACGGGCTTAATGATTTGGAAACATTCTTGACACAATATGAGGATGAAATATTAGAAAACTAGAGGCTACTAGCACTAGACTTAGAACTTAATGCCACACCCACCAGAGGGTGGGGTGCACACAAGAAAACCATCACAAACTGGTACCAATGTAAAAGGCTACTGCACATAAGGTTCATTGCACCACAAAAAAACAATAAACAACAGATATAAGAAGGATTTGGAACACCAATGAAACACTTGAGGGAGTGAGAAATGTTGTGGAAATTGACACCAATTAAGGAATGGACTTACAATTTTATTCCTACATTAGAAGTCATACCAGTGAACTGGTGCACAGACCAGGAACTACGCAAAGGAACTACAACATGGGTGACTCTACAGTGAAAATTTACCACCAATTTTTCATTCGAGCATGAGAAACCCAACATAGATGAAGCTCTAAAACAAATTGGAGGAGTCATATTCATTGAGGATCCAAAAGTAGAACTTATTACTGAAGAGAAGCAGTGAAATAAGTAGGCAGTCAAGAAACTACTATCATGTTACCAGGTACAAGAGGACATACTAGACAAAGAGAACCCATGCAACATTCAGATTGCAGAAGTAGAAGGTGAAAGAGATGTGAAGGGACCACAAATCAAATTTGAAGTTATTTTCATGCCAATCAAGGTAAATAAAGTTAACATCGGTACAATAGAACATCCTAAAATGGCCAGCATTGGAGACTACCTACAACATTTACAGAGATGAAAGGTATAGTAGGTGAGCTGGGAGAAATGAAAATACCTCTCAGACCCGAAGCAAGACCGATCAAACAATGACCATATATACTGAACCCTATATATATAAACAAGAAGTTAAAGAGGATATTGACTGAATGCTTGAACCCAGCATAATCGAACCAATCAAGGAATCACAGTGGATAAGCTCAATAGTCGTATAGGACAAGAAACAAGGAAGAGGGATCAAGATATGCGTTGACATGAGGAAGTTGAATGATGCATGCCTACACAACCCATTACCTACACCATTCACGGATGAAGTTTTAGAGAATGTGGGGGGACACGAAGTGTACTCATTCACAAACAGATTCTCAAGTTACCATCATATTAAGATAGCACTGGAGGATAGATACAAGACCACATTCATGATAGAATGGGGATCTTACCAATATACAGTCATGCCCTTTGGAATGAATATTTCACCAACAATCGCCTCTAGAGTGGTTATCACATCTTTCAAAGAATTCATCCACCAGTTTCTTGAAGTATATCTAGATGACTGGAGAGTCTATAGCATTTTGAAAAACCAAGTAGAAGTCTTACGCTTGATGTTAGAGCGATGCAAACAATGTCAAATATCACTAAACATAAAGAAATGCATATTGGGAACACTATTTGGGATACTATTAGGCCATATAGTATGCAAACAACGGCTATTGGTCGATTCGATAAAGGTCGTTGTCATCATCAACTTACCAGCACCGAAAATAGTCTGTCAACTATGAATGACATTTGGACATACAAGATACTATAGGAAGTTTATCAAAGGATATACACAGATCACAACACCAATGGAAAAGCTACTAAGGAAGGATACAAAGTACCAATGGAACGATGAGTGTCAAATTAGTCTGGATACCTTGAAGGAAAATATGTTCACTACACCAATATTAGTATTCTCGGACTGGGCAGAAACATTCCATGTGCATGTAGATGTGTCAGCGATAGCATTGGGAGATATCTTAGCATAGCCAGGAGCAGGAGACTTGGATCACCCAATAGCATTTGCAAGCAGAAAATTATCCGAGTTAGAATGGAATTATAACACAACGGAAAGAGAAGGCATAGCTATGGTTTACACACTTTAGAAGTTCATACACTAGTTACTGGGAATTTTTTTTAATATGTTTACAGATCACTCAACCCCAAAGTACTTGGTCAACAAGCCAGTGTTGGGGGGGAGAATCTTCCAATGGTTACTATTATTCTAGGAATTTGACTTCGAAGTAATCGTCAAACCGGGGAAACTAAATGTAGGCCCTGACCACCTATCACAGGTCACAAATGGAGAAGAACCCACAAGCTTAGAAACAACTTTCTCTATGTACAACTCACTGATAACTACTTCGCATAGATCATCCAATATTTGAGCACAGGTGTCGCACCACAAGAGTATACCACTGCATAGAAGAAGAATCTGGTAGTTTGCACAACCAACTATCAACTAATCATAGGACATCTATGTAGAATGGGCATAGATAACATTTTATGAAGGTACTTGCTTGAGCACGAACGACCAAGGATTGTATCAGAATCCCACAAGGGATTGGCAGGAGGATATTATGGAGGAAAAGATACCATGTAGAAGGTACTCCACACAGGACTATGATGGCCAATGATCCATAAGGACTCAAAAGAATATTGTTAGGCATGCAATGTCTGTCAAAGGGTAGGAAAACCCAATAAAAGAGATGAGATGTTGTTACAACCGCAAGTGACACCATAGGCATTTGATAAATGGGCAATAGACTTTGTGGGACCTATTAACCCACCAGCCAAAATATCTAGGGCAAGATACATCATCACCGTGACAGAATACCTAACAATATGGGTAGAAGTTGCACCAATAAAGGACTGTAGCATAAAAACCGCTACACACTTTCTATTCGAGCAAGTCATTAATAGGTTTGGGTTCCAAAGAGTTCTGATGAGTGACCAAGGAACTCATTTCCTAAATAGCACCATCTGCACGATGCTCGAATAATTTGAAGTCCATCACCAAAAAAGCACACCATATCACCCACATGCTAACGACACGATACAAGCCTTCAACAAAATTCTAGAGAATGCATTGACAAAGATCTGTAATGTCAACAGAGATGACTAGGATCTCAAAGCACCATCAGTATTATGGGTGTATAGGACGACTTGTAATAAGTTGATAGGGTACACACCATTCAAACTCATCTATGACCAAGAAGTAGTAGTACCATTGGAATTTCTAATTCCTATCTTATGCATAGTCGCTATCACACAAATGATAGAGCACAATGCGATACAAGAAAGGTTGCATCAACTATTAGCAATGGAGGAAGACCAAATCCTGGCAGGATTACATCAACAAGTGCAAAAGGCTAGGGACAAATCATGGCACGATAAACACATTAAGAAGAAGACATTCATGGAAGGAGATATAGTATTTCTCTACGACAACAAATAGTTTCAACACCCAAGATAGATGAGAATGCATTGGTTAGGACCATACGAGGTCAAATTGGTAACAGATGATGAATCTGTATAGCTAAGAGATCTACCAGGCACAGACCTCCAAGGAATGATCAACGGGAGCCAGTTGAAGTTGTACAAGAACACTTGACCACCCACTGCACAGTTAAAAAAAATAAAAAACCAAAAATCCATGAAAAATCCACAAGACACTCATAACACGAATGCAGTAAAGGATAAAGTAATGGTTACATGCCTAAGACAAACGAGCGGGAAATGAAAAGTCTACAAAAAATAGAATGATAGCACAACACAAAGTGGAATTAAGGCATGGCAAGGACTGATGGAACGTCACATTAAACACACAATTGGAAATGGCCAGAGAAGCGTAATAGAAAGTATGAACATGTCTCACATGGACTGAATCCATAATTATGGTGTAGAAATTGCATCATGGAGGAAGCATCTTCGATAATATTCAGGACAAGCTCCTACAACATGCGAGCATGGAAGCAACTTGTCTATTCATGAAATAAGAACATGGAGAGAGAAACGATAGTTTGAATGAATAGAGAAAGATCACAGACCACTACAGACAGCAGATTCAAACTAGGTCATGAGGACCGCTGGAAGAAAATGAGCAGCAACAACCAGAGATCATTAACATTGATGAGATCCCATCCCCAAATATACCATCGGTGAGACCTACATAGACACTGGAAGAGATTCATCAGCCAGAACCAGAGGAACTAAAAGAGGATATGCAAGAAGAACCGTGGGAACCTCTGAATGAAGAAACATAACCTGAACAAGAAGTGTTCCCAGAAAGAACCAAACTAGCCCCAGAAGGAAATGACACAACATAAAATCAAGGATTAGAAGGGCCATTCGATGAGCCGCATGTACCCATCTTTGATCAAGAAATAAAAGAAATTGCGGGAACTAACTCAACTTATCCAGAATAGCTTATAGGGAAAAAAATGGGGATTGCTGGAAATTTATACCAAGCGCCATAGTAGGACAATATAATTTTGATATCGAGTTCACCTCGTAAGAAATTGACAACAGAAATTGTGCTACCACGCATACCAGAGGGAGTACAGGTAGAACCGCAGTTATTGGGTCATGTTGGGAAGCTTAAGTATTCTGACCATGATGTCTCAGATGACACTAAGTACCCAGAACTTGCACTTAGAGTGTATATGCAGAACATAATGGTTAACCAAATTGGAGAAACAATCAGTTAGCCACATCAGTGGGCAGTTGGACTAGACCGAACTGGAATTTTAGGATTGTTACAACTCCCACACTTTGGTAGAGGCTAGTACGCAATTTCATGCGTCAAGTAGTTGTTAGAAGTTACACATGGAGGGGATATATGGCTAGACAGACCCGTCCTCGTCCCCATAACAATGGACCTTATCACTCAAATAACAGGACTACCCAGTCGGGGTATGGACCCCGCACTGATCCTGGATGATAAATCCAAGGAACAAGCGTTAGCAGAGGAAATGAATAAGAAATGAGACACCGTGAGGGGAAAAAGAGGCACTATAATAAAATGAATCAATAAGCCAACAAAACAATTGGGTGCAAAGATATTAATCTGTAATTTTCTAAGGAAATGTCACAAATATGAAGTATCAGCAGGAATCATCGCAATTGCAACTCAGTGCACAGAAGGAACCTTCTTGAGATGGGCACCTTATCTGTTAAACTTATTCCAAATGGACTGTAGGGAAGTACAAGAACATGGCTATGAATTTCACTACTCATGGTTGATAACCCTTATGCCTTCATGGGATGGTGGGAACCAAAATATGTTGTTTTGTCTACAAGACCATAGCTTGGTGGAGTGAGATATCGAGTACTGAGATTAGGACAATAGACCAGAAAGAAGAGGGAAAATGGAATCATCTTTGAAGCATACCAACGAGATATGTAGGAAGCCATCAATCAGTCATGGAGAATAACACCAGAAGCTATCATGTGATATGGGAATATCGATAACTTCTGGGAAAAAAGGAAAGCCATGTGGATACAACCAAGGTAGGATCTACATAATCAGTGGCTATCGATGCGCTACTATATCATAGAAGGGGATATGGAGATGGTCATTAATGAATGGAATACTGAATGGAAGATCACATCCATTCCCCATGAAGTACCATAAGGACCCACAAAAGGAGAGGCAATGCATATAGAAACACAGCCTCCACAAAAACTAGTACCCAAGAAACCAAGGATGGGCCAAAACAAACCACCTCCAGCAATCGAAGGGTCGAAGAAGACAAAAACCTAGAAGGGCAGAAAGAGACCAACGAACAAACGAAGAAAACCAAGGGAATGCAACACAACGCCCCAAATCCCACTACACATGAGCCGAGGGGGAATAAGAGACCTACTGATTAGGTCGCAGGTGCACACAAGAAATCAAAATAACAATGAGCGTCACCAGACCTGGCGATCAAGGAGGACAATGGATAAATGATCGCCAGAATGGTCCAAGATTTTGTGGTGGAAGACTTTGACTATGCAGCACGGCATAGGGATAAACTACAAAAAGAGCTAGTAGAAATATGACAGCTCCTCAAGACACTCAGAGAATCCCAGAGCACAAGTAGCAGTAGAGGCATAGAGCAGTCGACAACACAAACCACCGAAAGAGTGGAGATCGAAGAAAAATACCCAACTATTCCAATACCACACACATCTACAATGGTCGACATAAAACTAAACATGTTGCAAATGGATGAAATAGTGAGATAGGCACCACTAAAGGATTTAGAACACATTCAATTGGTCTTGACATATATGTCATCAAGGAAACTATACAAATTACAGGTTAGCATCGACCATGAGATGCAGTCTCGTGAAGATAAAAACTTAGTCGAGCTATGGAAAAAAACAAAGAAGCAAGAAGCACTGGAGAAAGAGTATGGGCAGGTCAAATTGGAAACTCAGAAGGATATGGAACACATGAATGATTTGGAATGCAGAGTGGGATAAATTTTTGGGACACTTCCAAACAACGCCGAAGGAAACAAACTCCCAGCCATAGAAAAGATCGACCAGATTGTGCAAGAAATTGCACAATACCAAAAGGAGATTAGGGATCTCCAAGAAAATATAACACCAGCAACTCCACCAGTAGTAAAGGAGCAAAGGAGGCAAGAAACAACAATGCAAATACAGGATATGGAGAAATAGGTTATCATGTCAGCTGACTTGCTCGACAGAGCGACGTAACTGTGGACAAGAATGGAGGAGGATCCACATGTTCAATGATGGGACCAGGAAGATGAAAGGATCAATGTAGCAATACAGGAACTCAAAAATAAGAAAAATATCATACCTATCCCAAAACGCATAAAGGGAATGCAAGAGTTGAAGAAGATGCATGCATAAATCATCACTACGCAAACATAGAAATAGGAGTAGCAAGCTCAAATAGAACCATTACAGGAATGGGTAACAGAAGTACTCGCACAGGAAGAAGTGGATAGAGAACAGATGGCATAGACCCATGCAGAATGCATAGGACTACTTAGCGATGAAGTGTCCTTTTAGGTAATCTAAACTATTAAGGAGAAGAATGCACAGGAACTGAAAAAAACAACAGAGCTAAGGGGAAGGTTCCAGATGATCACTGAAGAGATTGAGGAAGCTTAGAAAGATTAGGTGACTTGTGATGAGTCACATGTTAGTGTTGGGGGCTGTTGGTAGCAAGCCAAAATGGGAAAGGAGGCATGCATGAATAAGAACGACAGCTGGAAGATAAATCATGGTAAAGAAAACGTGTGGGAGGAAAGCGACAACTAGCAAGAAGCACAGTATGTGTGCATGCAATAAGGAGGCGATAGCTGGAAGGAAGCAGTGAACACATGTGGAGAAGAAAGACCTAATGACAAAAGAGTTAGGGTTTTTGGTAAGATTTTTTGGGAAAATGGCTGAATAGCCTGATAGATATAAATATAGGCAAGCAGGTACCAGAAAGAGGTTCATTTGTCATTCAAGATTTTAGAGATTCAGAAGTTCAGAGAGAGTGTGAAGGTTGAGCTTCCATTGTATGTGACGTTCGATAAGAGAACTACTTGTGATGAGAGAGATAAGTAGGAGGGGGATCTCGAGGATCATATCGTAGGCTGGGGAGCCTGGTGCGATCTAGTTCCCCTCACAGATATCTTACCGATCCAAGAAGAATTGTAAGCGCGAGGTGAGAGAATTGCAGAACTATCATAATAAGAGATCCAAGAGACAAATCTTGGTGGACGTAGCCTAGGGGGGGTGAACCATGGTAATACCTATGTGATGTGATGAATTCATGTGTATCTCTATTTATTGTTGTTATTCAAATACTAGATGTGATGAATGACTGAATTATTATAATGTTTAGTTCATTTCTATTGCACTGTTTAATTTCGAAGTTCAGATAACAGTAATTTGTAATACAATTAATAAGTAATGTCTTAGAATGCAAACCCTCTATCTCCTACTCAATCCTAGTTTGTAAACACCTAAGTCTTACAACCACCCATTAAAGTTATCTTGGGTGAGACTTCGTAGTGCATTATGTGTGTTATGTTGCCTTCTGGTTCACCAGAAGGGCCGATAGTTTTAGGCTTTGTTGGTACCCTGAAAGATACGACCTTAGGTCAATAGCGCTGAGTTGTCTAGTAGGTTAAAGAACCAACAAAGAGGGATTTGGAAATTTTTTGGACATTAGAATATAAACATTCACCCAAAAAATTGATCTATGCAGTCAATTTTACAAGAAATCAGAAGAAAGAATTCAGATGCATTATTCAACCGGAATTGTACATAATTTCATGAATTTTTAAAATTATTTAGCCTAACGACTTTTGTTGGTTGCACATTTTGCAAATTTAACAACAGATGATATTAAGATCAAAATATAGTTCATAATCATGGAAGATACATAGGGGGATTACAACCATGATGATTATATCAAAGGGATGTATGTCAATATAGGAAATGAATGTACAAATTCAAATGGACATGGAGAAGGCAAGGAAGAAAGAATGAACTTGGTAGAGACCATAAAAATTTTGCAAAAGGATGTTCAAAGTTATAAGGATGATAATGAGAGGCTTATGAAATCTAAGGAGAAATAGGAGGGCTTCAACATAAATTTAATGTAGAGCTTGGACATAATAGAAAAGAAGATGGATAAGGAGAATGACTCAAGAAAATCAGGAATTCAAACATATCATGTTGAAAGGAGAAGAACAAGAAGTGTTGGAAGACATCACCATCACTCCCCAAGGAATTCCACTAGGTGAGAACATAGTAGTTCATTTCCATCCCCTGTCAGGAAACATAAGAAAATATTTGGGGTGGATGATCTACAGGGAGAAATGACCAAAATCAAGCCTCCTACATTTGATGGTGAGCACAAGAAGGATGAGGATGTAGAGACATGGTTGCTAGGCATGAGGAAGTATTTTCAATTACATAATTAATCTTCAAACATAGAAGGAAGAATTTCCATCTATCATTTCAAGAGAAAAGCATCAATGTGGTGGGACCAATTTGTGTAGGTGCAACACATTGATAAGACGAATGTTACTTGGAGGGTTTCAAGAGGTATTTTCAAAAGAAATACTTGGCTAAGAGACACTATGACAAGAAAATGAACGAGTTCTTTGAACTCAAGCTTGGGAGTATGACCATAAATGAATATGAAAGGAGGCTTTTAGAGTTGTTGAAGTATGTTTCTTTCATCAAGGATGAGCTGGTTAATATTCATAGGTATTTGAGAGGAATGCCATAATTTATCAGTTACAAGATACAATATGATGATCCCAAAACAATTGAGGAAACCATAAGGCAAGCTAAATGCATTTATTATCAGCATAAATGAAGTCCAACTTTCCAAAAATATTGGGAAGACAATAAGAAAATAAATATGGAACAGAGGAAGAAGGGGACTAAGCCAACATTCTTTAGAAATAATTCTCAAGGACAAACAGCTTCTAAAGAGCAAAGAATGACTGAAATGGTGGGGAAAATACCAAGCAAACCACCTATTCAATGTTAGGGTTGTGGGGGAGATCATATGTATAGATATTTTCCTTAGAGAGGTGAAACAGTGAGGATTGTTCACAATGTATAGAAAGATGATACGATGGAAGACATGGGTAGAAATGTACCTAGGATCTATGCAGCCGTAGGCAATAAGCAAACTGATTTTTGGTCACATATGATTGAAGTGGAAGGTAAGATCAACAACCAAACCATTACTATTTTAATTGAATCAGGATATAGTCATAGCTATCTAGATACTAAGAAGGTGGAAATATTTAATTTTCCAAGAAGAAAGCTTGGAAAATCTTGGTTGGTGCAACTGGCTATAGGAGAAAAAAGAAAAATTAACGAGACGGTTAAGGCATTACCAATGGACATGGATGAACTGTGCACCATGGAATATTTGAACATTATACCTTTATGTTCCTATGACTACCTAATTGGTATGTGTTGGGCCCTTCATTTTTGTTAATAGAAGATGTGCAAGAAATATGACAGTCCCAATTTTGGTTAGCAAGTTGTGCAAGTCGCAAGAAAGATGGACAGAGGAGCGAAGAAAGAAACAAAAAATGGTTAGAGGGACAACGCAACACCAACCTCAAGAAAGAGGTTACAACAAGAACAAGAAAGAAAGAATTCAAAATTCAACTGGCTTATATATATGAGATGTATATGATTGTAAAGGGTTGGATGGGATTATCATTTCATTCCATTTTTAGGTTCTGTTATTATAGGTAATGTCCATTTTCGGAAAAAGGTAGATAGAGTCTTGAAGAATGAGTCTGGAGATAGAAAAGACTGTAACAGAGTAATGACTTATTTTAATGTTGAGAGAGCAAGAGTCTAGGGATATCCTTGTTCCTCAATAGCATAAAGTTATTGTTAGATTTGGCATGACCAAGCTACATATGTATCTATTGAATTGTATCTAAGAAACACTTGTGATGTCAATATATAAAAGGACCGGAAATTTTGAAAATATTTTGTATAATTCTCTGGTTATATCTATGAATTGTCATTCTACTTTAATTCTTCATGTCTGATAATATCAATATGTTATAGATTGTTTTCATATGTTGTCACAACTATGTTGTCTTTACTATTAGTTATGAATGTGTTCAGATCTACTACTTGTTAGTTCATCTTGTGCAAGATGATGTTGAATCCCGATGCTTCTTCAGATCTACCAGAGTGTTCTCCTTACCCTTCCCTATCTTCTTGTCTTGGTTTCGCTTCGAGTGAGACTTATGCTCTCCAGATAAGATGAAAATTCGAACACTCTAGAATACTCGATACCCTTTTGTTAGTAACCTAAGAAAGATCCTGGTCTAATCGATTGTGCTCCAAGAAAATGGTTTTGTTGTTGGGACCTGCGTTAAAAGGGAACCTATAGGGAGAATGTTCCATGGATTCAACGATCTAATATTCACTAGTGGTGAGAAAAAAATTTCAAGGCCTTCATATGGTAAGAAGCAGAGCTTCGGGGTAAATATGTGAAATATACACGAGAGGTTGTCTTTTACTCAGAAAGATCGAGCGACCAGTACGAGATATTCTGGGTTAAATTTCTAGAAGAACTATTCCAGTGGATATATAGGCTCCAAGAATATCTAGAATTCCAAGAATGAGTCAAGACAACCTGTAATTGGGATACATAAAATATTGTAGCGCTTCATCTGTTGGATCATCTGGTAATGCAAGCGATTGATTGTTGGGTCAATACAACATTGGAACGATACATTACTAAGTTTGCAACTGAGAATCACCAATATTTTTCATGGGAAGAAGTGGATTTCAAGAAAGATGCACAAGGAAGATTGCTGAGAGAATTTCCCTTGTGGGTTAAGGTTTTCTTGATGGACAAGGGGATGCTGACTATTTCCCCAACTGAGATGACAACCTAAACACCCTCGCTTGGGGTGGGGTGAGTTTGTGGTGGAATCATGGACTGAAAGAGGGGAGAGGGCTCTTTTACAAACAAGGGAACAACAAGAAATGGACTTAAGGGATGAGAGAGCCTTGAAAAGAGTCTCCATAGTTGAGAAGTGGTTGTGCAGTAAGATAAATAAAGTAGTGAAACAATCCGAGATGTTGCGGAAAGAACTTGGACTAGGAGAAGTGGAGGAAGGAAAGAAGGAAGAGTTGTAAAAGATGAGAAGACAAGAAAGACTGGCCAGTGAAAGATTAAGTGAGAGAGAAGCGTAGAGAGAAAGAAGTCCCCAAGAGGATGGACAAGAAGAAGAAGATGTAAAAGAAAGAAAAGTTTGAACCAACATGAATCTTGTAGGAGAAAGATAATATTCAGCCCCAATACCAGGAAATATTGGGATCCCAACCGAAGAGATCACTCCAAGAGATGAGAAAGAGACCCCAAGATCAAAGAAACCCGCCTAGAAGTAGTGGAACTAGCCCCGAATCACCCCTACCCCAAGTGTCTTCTATACTAGTGGTTAATTTTATACTACCTTTTTATGTTATTCCTATTTCATTACAGTCAATTAGTCAGTCACAACTAGTAAGTGTGAATACGGGGACCATATTGGGATCCCATGCTAGATTGAAACCAAGAATGTTAGGTTTTATCTTGATAGGAGTAGTAAGATCAAAAATGTCTGGAAATGTGGGAGGTTTGATCACTAGATACCCAGAATTATAAGGTAAAGGAGATGAGGATGTTGAAAAGTATTGGTTCCTATGTGAATCAATCTGTAGGTCCACAGGGACTCTAGATGAAAATAAATTGGTCAAATTTTAAACTACCCTAAGAGGTCATTATCTCAAATGATACATGAAATATATTGATCCATGAGTGTCAGGAGTGCAAGGAAACGCATTCACACTTGGCCAAGTATGGATAAAATTCATAGAAGAGTTTAAGATACCTCAGTCAGAACAGGAAGCTCTATCTGAGTTGCACAAAATTCATCAGAGGGAAGGTGAATAGGACTGGGAATATAGTCAAAAGTTTAAAGATTCTATAGGGGTGTTATCACATCCTATTCATGAATATCATCAAAGAGAATGGTATATCCAAGGATTTCTACCCCTGACATGAATTCTATTAACACAACAACAGATAGCTTCTTTGGCAGGTGTCTTGGAACAATCAATGAAGAATGAAGCCATGGAAGGATATATGGGGACCCTGAGAGTGACCAAACTTCAAGAAAATGAAAATTTAGCTCAGCTACAAGGACAAATATCGACACTAATAAAGAAGATTCATGAACTGATGATAACCAGACCAGGGAGACCACAAGTCTGGAGCACCATATGCTACACAAAGGGACATCTAGTGAATGAATGTCCACATATGAGGGGAATGGGAGCACCTTGAAATCCGATGGGACCCTCATCAACACCCACGAGAGGAGTCATGCAAGTATCTATGAATTTTCCATTTCATACCCCAACCCCCTATCATGCCTTTAAAGGTAATCAAGCATTGTCGTCAGTTGAGTACTGAGAGATCTACCAAATTCATGGCCATGGGACAAGGCAATGCCCTATTATTTAGAAGTATTCAAAGTACTAAATATTGTACATTGTGGGTTATGCGCATCTACCACACATGCTACGAATAAGTGTAGATCATTGGATGCACTTGTAGATAGACTTGATCGAACATCATTCAGGGTGAATGAAACCCCTCAAGTACCAGGAAGAGGTCGAGGAAGTGGAGTTGGAGGAGCCTTCAGAGGACGATGAATCGGGGGAAGAGGACCATGTATATGCTATAATTGTGATGAGAAAGGTCACATGGCTAGGGATTGTCCTCATACAAGGCAGCCATGGTGCTCTCATTGCAAAACAAATGGGAACGCAATTGAAGACTGCATAGAGCTAATTGCAAAATGGGAAGATTGGGTACGTCAACAAGTAGCTAATATTATAAGATCAAATATAAATAGGGTAATCAAAGGAAAACTACCCAACCTTAATATCATTACTAGAGGAGGAACAAAGACTAGCATAGATGTTGATAATCTACCCAAGATCCAGAAAGAAACACCTAAGGAGGACAAGTATGACCTCTGAAACAAAATCTATTCTTTAAAGATGCAATAGAAGTATTCAAGAGTATCCCTGGCCCTAAAATGGAAGAAAACCCCCCTCAACCTATAATTTTTCCTAAGATTGTGTAGTTTCCTTCTTCAACCCCTACACCCTAAAACCTCATAATCTCATTAAGACAAGCTAATGAAACACCCCACCTCGGTAGGGTTTGCAGGACCTCCGAATCTAGGATCATTCTATGTGCTGAGTCAGAGCGACTCCTTTGATTCCTTCGAGGAACCTGAAATTCTGTCACATTTCCTTCTTTCTCTCATGCAGGTTATGTGGTACCTGCAGACCCTCTCCTTAGCACTTTTAAAATTCAACGTCGATCACACTAGATCTCTATGCTAGGATCCTTCCTTGATGTGATCACAAACTATGACTATGGGCCAAATCTCTTCACAACCCTACACTTCTAAAATTTGATGAGTGGCTTGCTCCTCTTTCCTGATTTCCGAATCGGAGAATTCTTCAGGACCAGATCTATGGTCCATGCTCCTCTCATGATAAACAATTGTGATCAATTTCGTGAACTCAGACTTCGTGATCTCCTGTCTTAGTTGTTCTTCTATGAGTCACCCGAATCTTCCAATAATCGATCTCTGAACTCCACCAACATCATATCAACTGTCCATGGCCTTCCATTATTTGACGGTATAGATCTCCTCTTCGTACTTCATACCTCCATGGTTTTCACATGTCCTCCTTTCTAATATTTCGAAGTTCGAATCCTTGGACTCTCGGATCTATTGATACCTATCCCCCTAACGATGGATGGTTTATATGGTCTTCATAACTTCGAGAATTCATAATCCTACTTCTCCTATGCACTTCCAAAAGGTTGAAGTCTCATGCACTTACCTCTGAATCCAACTCTTGTTGGTCCTCGAGCTTAGATATGACGAATAGGATCTAATCTCCTCCTACATGATCGTTCCTTTCTTTTTTGACTTTGATACAATGATCCAAATCCTTCACAGTCCTCAATCCTTCTCGCACTCCTTGCAGCCTTCACTATAACCCCTAGCTATCTAGAACTCCAATTCTGTGCACTCCTAGAAACAAAAGTTGTAGAAATTTTGATACAAATTAATGTATTCCTGTGATTCTCCTGATCTAACAATTTATGCCACTTGTTAAATACATAATCGCTTCTACTATTATTATTGCAGAAGCAATTAAACCACGATCACAACCACAATGCACAAAGTGAAATATCAATGACACACAACATAGAAGTTTTACCGGGAAAGCGTAAAGCTAAAAACCCCAACTATCATATATTATGTATATCATGAATCATGAAACAATCTCATACAAAACTCTAATCCAAGAGCTCTCAGTACAATACAATTGTCTCACACTGTCATACACAAATTAGCAAATACATGCGCCAATTCTTGTATCTAGACAACCTGCCTCCTCTGCAAAAACTCTGCAATCCGAATTCTCATAATGAATTGAATGAATTGTTTTCACATGCTCATAAGCATATCCACTGCATGTGTGAACAAATCACAACTGATAGCCAACTGTCCCTTTCACCTGTTATCTCAACTGGTGTCCATTGGAATGACATGCATGTAGTTAACCATGGCGAATCTTCAGTTGCATGTGAGTTAACTGATTGTGAATTAATGAATAATTAATTCACTGAACTCACACTAATACAACTAAGATTAACTCACTTAACTACACTTGTAATTTTGTTACAATTCCAAATCACTCAGTTATGAATGAGATAATAGATTAATATTTATTGTCTAATTTAATTAAGGNAATTAAGGGAAAACTAAATTAGACACATGTTTCTTGTTGACTTTTCAACAAAAGTTCTTCAACCTCCTTCCCTCAGTTTGGATAAGTCTAAGACTTAACATGGTTTGTGCACACCTTGCATGAATCTGTGCTACCCTTGCACTTCTGTTGGTATAAGTTTCACAGTATCTCTCCTGAGATTTCTAAGTTAAACCCAAAATTTGTCGACGCACTCCTTGCAGGAATTCTCAAGAAGAGAAACAATTGAAACTTATACACTTCTCACATAATCATATGTTCAACATTAAATCACATTCATTTAGCATAAAAAAACACATGCATAACAAATATTGCAGACATATTGTTAACATACCATTCAATTGATACATACAACAACCATAATACACCATAAAATTGGATCAAAACATTCTTTTATTGATTTAAGTGCTTCTATACATGGTCTTCAACATTGAAAACTTCTTTGTTCATACAATCTTCTCTACTCTCTTTTATGCCTA
>CBVK0100043367.1:0-35991 GCA_900067695.1 Picea abies
ATAGTGCCACCGAGAACAGCACTCGAGAAGATACTCTCTAGTACCTAGGTAGTCAGGTAGTACGGTTAAGGTCACGATCTTGCCTCCTTAGTTAGTTCCCTAAGATATTGGGCCGAGTACTACTGTTGGACCCCACACTTATACCAGAGAGCTATAGCACAGGGAAAACCCTTGTCTGTAGAACCCTTGAATACCTAACCCTTGGAGATGAAAACAAAAATAAAATAGACAAGATCTATTGTCACGCAACTTTGTTCAAGTTGCCAAATCACTACACATTTCTTCCTGGTTAAGCATTTGGGCATTTCATCACTGCAATATTCTTCAAAACGGAGTATAACTCCACAGGTGTAAAACAAAAAGTCTGGAAAATTTTGGACCATTATTTGAGACCTATTCCATTGTATTTATCTCTTCACCCTTATCACATTCATACCTATCATTTTTCAGAAAATATTTTGACCCCACCCGGCCCTTTTCGATTCCCTCGTCATCATGGCCCATACCCGTAGCCAATATTTGGAAGCTCGCTTCAATACCTTGCACTCTAATTTCACAGAGACCCAACAAGAAGTGAAACAACTCAGTGCCAATATTTCCATAACCAATACAAACATGCAGTCCTCCATCGCTGCCTAAATCGAGGAACTCAAACAAGACATGACTACCCATCTTGAATCTATCATTTCGATTATCTGCACCAAAATGCATATCCCTACAGATACCCCTTTATCTAACCCACCGTTGCATACTGAAGCTTAAACTTCCTCTCATTCCCATAATTTGCATCCCCATCACTTTCAACATGACCTATGCTTTATGCGGGTGTATGTGACCAAATTTGATGGCTCAGATCCCATTGGTTGGGTAACTCAAATGGAACATTATTTCTCTTTGTACAACATTACAGATGACTTGGCCAAACTCCGATATGGTGTTCTCCATCTAGATCAATAACGTTGGAAATGGTGGCAATGGAGAAAAACTTCTTGTCAAGGGTATGTTGCTTCGACACACTTTGTGGCAGAGCTTTATGAACACTTTGACACTGACACCAACCATTTAGGTTGTTTGACAAAATTGAAACAATCTGGCACAGTGGAAGACTTTATAGCTGATTTTGAGCAACTAGATTTTGTACAAAGGGCATATCGGATGCTTTTTTTCGAGAATGTTTTATCAGTGACCAAAAGGATGAGATTTGTGCCCATGTCCTCATGGCTCGGCCTCAGAATTGGGTGGAGGATACTAAAAAAGATAAGGAAGCACAACAGGTTGTCTTTTCTCAAACTGGAAACCCCCATTTATTCCTCTCACTAAACCAGTAAATCCCACTCCTCCTTCCACTCCATTAAAGATCCAAAAATTGATTAGGGATGAAATGGCTGAACGCCAACTCAAAGGTCATTTTTATATTTTTTATGACAAATATTTTCTAGGCCACAAGTGTAAGGAAAAAAAGCTTTTTATGGCCATCTCGGAGGATGTTTCGGAAGAGGATGTTGAAATTCCCCTTGTGTCTGAGTCACTTGAACCCATGGACATAACCCCTCACTCAGACCCTCCTGAAGTAGAACCGGTCATTTCCCTAAATGCTGTCACTGGCTTCTCTTCTCCCCAAACCCTTAAGCTAATTGGTTACATCAATCATAGGAAGGTCATCATCCTTGTTGATTGTGGAAGCACCCATAATTTTATTCATCGTTGCATTGCCCAAGAAACTCATTGTTATATCCATGCAATCAATAATTTCCATATCATGATTGCCAATGATGGCTCCATGAAATGTGGATGGCGTTGAGAAAATGTGTGTCTCCAAATTGGTGACTACCACCTGAAATATCATTTGTTTTACTATCGTCATGGGTGGTTGTGACATTGTGTTAGGTGCAGACTGGCTAAGGAATTTGGGTCCCATTCTCATGGATTTCAACGAATTAACCATGAAATTCGACCAGGAGGGCCAAAAATATAAGTTCCAAGGCATCACCATCAGCTCACCTGAGATCATTAGTTCCCATTGCATGGAAAAGCTGCTCAAAAAAGGTCAGTCTGTCGTTATTTCCCAACTCCATGCCATATAGGCAACTGAGACACCCTATGTGCCACAAGACCTCCAATCCATCCTCTATAAACATCAATTGGTATTTTCCACTCCCCAGGGACTCTCACCTTCCCATGGTGTTCATGATCATTCCATTCCCCTTATACCATGAAGCCTTCCTCCCAATATTCATCCCTATCATCACCCCTTTTCCCAAAAAAATGAAATTGAGAAAATGGTTTAAGAACTACTTAACGCATGCATTATCCGCCCTAGTACAAGCCCCTACTCTTCTCCTATGGTCATGGTCCTTAATAAAGAAGGTTCTTGGTGCATGTGTCCTGACTTCCACGCCCTCAACAAACTCACCATTAAAGACAAATTTCCCATTCCTGTCATTGATGACCTTTTGGATGAATTGAGTGGTGCCCAGTTCTTTACTAAACTTTATATTTGTTCTAGCTACCACCAGATCCGTATGAAAGAGATAGACATTCCTAAGACTTCCTTTAGAACTCATGAGCACTGCTATGATTTTTTGGTCATGCCCTTTGGCTTGTGTAATTCCCCCTCCACCTTCCAAAGCCTCGTGAATCATGTCTTTCACCCTTTTCTCCATCATTTTTTCTTAGTTTTCTTTGATGATATCCTCATCTATAGAAAAACCTGGACAAACCGTGTTGCTCATGTGGACTGCGTTCTCCATCTACTCTCTTAGCACCAAATTTTCCTGAAACAATCTAAATGTGATTTTGGCGCCTTAGAAGTCGAGTACTTGGGTCATATTGTTGGCAAGAACAGCGTCAAGGTGGATCATAAAAATATTGAAGCTATGCAAAACTGGCCTCACCCAAAGACTCTTAAAATCTTGTGAGGATTTATGGGCTTAACAGGTTATTATCGAAATTTTGTTATTATGGAAAGATTGCGGCACCTCTCACAGCACTCCTTAAAAAGAATTTTTTCACTTGGACTCTAGCAGTTTCTCAGGCTTTTCAAACCTTGAAGATGGCCATGTGCACCACTCCAATCCTGGCCCTTCCTGATTTCACAAATACCTTTTTCCTGGAATGTGATGCTTCACGGAAAGGTATTGGTGTTGTCCTTATGCAAGAGGTTCGGCCTTTGGCCTTTACCAGCAAACAACTGTCTAAACAAAATTTGGGCAAATCAATCTATGAAAAGGAAATGTTGGTTATTTTGCATGTCATTGATTTGTGGCACCCTTATCTATTGGGGAAACACTTCCAAATTAAGATAGATCATCAAAGCCTCAAGTATTTTTTGGAACAACACATTTCCTCCCCAGAGCAACAAAAATGGGTGACTAAGCTCTTTGGATATGATTATGAGATCATTTACAAGAAAGGAAAAGACAGTGTGGTTGCGGATGCACTTTCCCGAAAATATGAAGATGAAGGCTCCCTTTTTTCTGTCTCCTTCATTGGCTCTAGGTCATTCGTCAGGAATGGATACATGATTCAAAAAGTTCGCATGTGATACAGCAATTGCATTCCAATTCTCCAGTTTCCCCAGGGTACTCTTGGCTCCATGATGAGCTTAGATACAAAGTTCGTTTGTATTTAAGTAAACAGTCAAAACTTAAATCCACAGTGCTTTCTGAGATTCATGATACACCCACAGCTGGGCACTCTGGGTTTACCAAAACCTATGATAGGGTCAAACGTTCTTTTTCTGGGATAGTATGAAACAAGACATTCATAATTTTGTGGCTGAATGTGATGTGTGTCAATGCAACAAGGGTGAAACAGTCAAATCTCCTAGCACACTACAACCGCTTCTGATTCCACCTGCTATTTGGAGGGATATATCTATGGATTTTATTACAGGCTTACCTAAATCGGATAATAAATCAATCATCATGGTGGTAGTTGATCGCCTTTCCAAGTATGCTCATTTTTGTGCTCTTCCACACCCATTTACAGCATCCACAGTGTCTCAACTTTTCATGGATCAAGTCTCCAAGCTTCATGGCATGCCACATTCTATTGTTTCTGATTGCGACCCAACTTTCACCAACAATTTTTGGCTAGAACTATTCAAGCTAAAAGGAACCCAACTGCACGTCAAAACAAATTATCATCCCCAGACAAATGGTCAAACTGAAGTTGTCAACAAGTTTTTGGAAACATATTTGAGGTGTTTTGCATCGGAAAATAAAAATCTATGGGCTCAATGGTTACCCCTAGTTGAATGGTGGTACAACACTTCATACCATACAACTACTCGCATGACTCCTTTTGAAGTGGTATATGGACAAAACCCACCGTTAGTTCTCTCATATTTACTAGGTGTCTCGAAGGCCTAGGTGGTTGACCAAACACTTATAGTTCAAGAGGCTATTCTTTGTACCCTCAAAGAGAATTTGGTCATGCCCCATAATCACATGAAGCAACAAGTAGATCAAGGTCACTCTGAACGTCATTTTGCAGAAGGGGATCAGGTGTTTCTTTGACTGCAACCTTACAAGAAAAATTCCCTCAATATTGAGCATTGTCAGAAGATGGCACCCAATTTTATGGTCCTTATACAGTTCTCAAGTGTGTGGGATAGGTGGCATATCAATTAGCTTTTCCCCTTCATTCTAAGTTACATCCTGTTTTTCATGTTNAGAAGGTGATTGGAGCTAAGTGCCACACTCAAACCAACCTTCCCGAGTTGTATGAAGAAGGCTCCATTTGGCTATATCCACAAGTATTTTTGGACCAACGTGAGCGTCACCTACGTCAATGAACCATCAAGGAAGTGTAAGTCGAGTGGAAAGATACAACTCCAGCAAATGCCACTTGGGAACTAGCTACCATTCTGCAACAATTTCCACATCTCAAGCCTTGTGGACAAGGTTGTTTTCAAGGGGGAGGGCATGATAGGGACCTAACCCCTCACATAGGTAGAAAAATATATTCTGATTTAATAAAGGTCAATATTAATAAGGCCTTTCAATAAAGTAGAATAAGTCGAATGTAAGAAGACCTAATAGAAGCTTTTGCTTCTAGAAGGATATTCCTCTAGATGGTTCTATTGATAGACATATTTAGTATAAATAGGAGTCGAGGGTATGATAACCCTAGATTGGATATTATTGTAATAGAGCTTTGCTCGACTGGAGTTTTCCCCTCGAAGAGGCAAGTGAACATTTCTCTCAGTAATCGAAGTGCTCTTTCTGGTGTTATTATGTTATCATTTCAGTATTATTGTCGTGTTATTCTAGTTATATTGTCGTTCATCTGCCATTTCTAGCAATTTATTTATGTTTTGCATACTTTTTAGATCTCGCACATTACAGAAGAAGCTTCCAGCAGCGCAGTAGAAAGAATCAGGGCACTTGCCTTAGAATGTAAGCAACTAAGTGATCGAAGTGTGCAGACCTACGAGAGCCTTGTAGAAGATTTGGAGCTAAGTAAACTGGAGGCACATCTCCAGGAGGTCATCCACCATACAATCACAGATGAATCTTCTTATTTTCATTGAGAATATGAAGAGGTCGCAGGAGCATCACGTAGTCCAGTAGTAGGTTACTTCCATACAGAGCAAGGTTATGGAAGTCACACAGCGACTCCATTCGGTGCAGGACAAATCCTACACGATTTTTGAAGCAGTTGAAGGATAAGGCTCATAGCTAGACCAACTAGTTGTGACTGTGGAATAGCACCTGGAAGGGCCTGTTACTGAGCAAGTGATTCAAGAGTTCACCGAGAAGGAGGCTCTAGCAAAGCAACAAGTCGAGGCAGCTCAAGCTAAGCTCAAGGCCTTCAAAGCAGTACTGCCCAGATCTGAGTGACTCAAGACGAGTCACAGGTGAGTGTTGGGGGTTTGTTAGCCCTTGAACAAGTTTTGAGGAAACATTGGTAGTGTTTGACCATTTTTGGGACTTCAAGAGGTTGGTCGAAGATGGAGCGCCCAGGCGAAGCAGAGATCATAGGATCTCACTTATTTTTCATACTTTTGGGGATTTTAGGGTTTATTTAATGGGTTTGGAATGTCAACCCATGGGTTTACCCAAGCTTAGGCCTTTTTTTAATGTATAAATAAGTAGAGACGACTTAGACTGAAGCCCGTCTAAGTCAGTCTATGTTGTCTTCGTGCAAGAATATGTATGAGTGCTAGATAAGTGTTGTAGTGAACTATTTGGGCATAGTGCAAGTAATTGAGATCTTTGTGCGCAGACTCTGTAAGGATTTGTGCTATTGAGGAATTGACTTTGTGCCTCAACCTGATTTTGAGGAAGGTGGATCTAGTGCATTGTACGCAGATCACCTGTCCCGTGCGAGGTTGACCTATGTGGCTTTGTGCATAGGAGAACACGAATGTAAGGAGATCGAAGACTAATAAAGAAGAAGAAGAATTGGTGAACATAGCCCCACACTTGGGTGAACCACGTATATCCTCTGTTCTAATGTGCTTTGTGTAATATTTCTCATGTTTTTTATGTGTTTATCTGCTTGGTGCACTAATATTGATGTATAATAGATGGATTTGTGGATGCTTAGTGCTTTATGATATTTGATTGTTAGATCTGAGTAAATGTTATGTGCTAGGTGACTGAAAGTACTTGATCTTGGTTGCTAATGCGTTGATCTGTAACTAGGGTTTAATATGAAATGTGAGAGAGATGTATGAACTAATGCATATTGGTTGGTTAAGTGCTCTGTTAAGTGTTGTAATCACACACCTGTGTCCCAGCCTGGTTGTAGACACCTGAGTTCTGCAACCCCCCATGCCTCTACCTCGGGTGAGACTTCATCTTCTTCGCAGGTGTTGCTGAAAGGGTTGGTAGTTAGGGTTTTGTTGCTGTGTTGTTGAAGTGTTGAACCCTGGGTCTGCCCCTATGCCAACAATAGAGAACTTAGGAAGAGAAGCAGAAGGCTAGAGAAGCCTTGAAAAGGGAGAAAGATGAAGTCCTAGTATAGTTACGATCATCACAGGACAATGTAGCTTCCCATGAAAGCGAGAAAGCAGAGCTTCAGGAGGAAAAATCCCAACTACAGAAGGAAAAAGAGTAGTTGCTCGCAGAGCAGGCTGTAGTCCAAGAAGCAGTAATTAAAGCATGTCACTCTATGTCAGGCTTGGCATAGGAGAAGCAAGATATTGTCTAAGATCAAGTAGTGAATTTCGCAGAGACCCTCCATCAATTTTAGAATAGGATAGCTAAACTAGAGGCCCAAACGGTACCGAGAACCCCGCAGAAGGAGCGTGACCAAAGGGAGGAGACCGCCAAAAAAACAGTAGCAAGTAGAAGATCCCTCACCTCGGAATGTAAATAGTTAAGTGACAAAAGTGCCCAGACATAAATAAGCTATAATCTCAGTTACATGAGGTGCATCAGCAAGCGTTATCATTGCAGGCACAGATGAAGATGCTCACAGCAATGGAAAGGATGAAGAGATCCCAGGAGAAGTGCACAGTACAACAATAGATCACTTCCATATAGGGTAAAGTGATGGAAGTAACAAATAAGTTACAACCTTTGTAGTACGAAGCTTGCAAGGTGTTCAAGGAGATTGATAGCCAGGGATCACAATTAGATCAAGTAGTTGTAGCTGTAGAACAATGCCTGGAAGGACCTATTACAAAGAAGACAGTCTAGGAGCTTGCTGAGCAGGAGGCTCAGGAGAGGTAGAAAGTCAAGGAAGCTTGAGTTAAGCTTGAGCCTTTTGAAGTAGCATTTTCTAGACCTGAGTGACTTGGGATGAGTCACATGTGAGTGTTGGGGGCCTGTTGGCCCTGGACCAGGTTTTGGGGAAAATTTGGTCAGTTTTTACCCACTTTTGGACTTCGACACGTTGATCAAAGTAGGAGCACCCAGGAGGAGATGAGATCACGGATATCACCTATTTTTAGGGTTATTTGGACCCAATAAGGGGTCCTATAGGTTTTTGTAATGGATTTATGGAATGTCGGCCCATGGGTTCTCCCCATGTTTAGGCCCTATTGTAAGATTTTGTAAAGTATAAATAAAGAGGAATGTATTGTAGAAGTAGTTCAAATAGTTTTGTGTGAAACAGAAGTGATTTGTGTAAGAGAATGTGTGTGGTAGAGGATTTGTGCTCGACTGTGATTTAGAGAACATGTTAAGTGTCGTGAGAAGATATTTTGGCTCTGTGCATTTGAACTAGTTTTGGAGGGAGGATCTAGTGCTTAGTGCGTAGATCTCCTGTCTGGTGTGGAGTTTGACTATGTGGCTTAGTGCACAGGAGTGATTGAATGTAAAATATTGGTGAATATTAAAGAGGTGGAGCGGTTTGTGGACGTATCCCCACCCTAGGGTGAACAACGTATATCTGGTGTCCCATGGTTTGCTTTGTGTTGTGTCATTTATGTTATGAATTTGCTTAGATATTTGAATATGATGTGTAATGAATATATAGTTTCATTTTTTAAGTACCTTACTTAGATTAAATGGTAAATGAATTTTAGATCTAATTCATAGTGCTAAGTGCTCAAGGTATATAATCACTCATTTTTACGGTGCTTATTCGTCTTTCATTATGCTTTGTGATGTTAATGAGGTGAATAAACTAATGCATGTTCACTTCCTAAGAGTTAACGGAATATTCTGTGAAGTGCTCTTATCATGGATTCATGTCCCATCCTGTAATCCCCCCTACTTCTACCTCGGTTGAGACTTCGCCTACTTCGTAGGTGTTGCCGAAAGGACCGGTAGTCAGGGTTTTGTTAGTGCATTGTTAAGCGTTGAACCCTGGGTCTGCCCCTATGCCAACAAGAAGGATGAAGATGAAAATACATGGCTATTGGGCATGATAAAGTATTTTCAATTGCATAATTATTCTTCTCATGCAGAAGGAAGAATTTTCATCTATTAACTCAAGGGAAAGGCATCCATGTGGTGGGATGAGCTTATGCAGGTGCAACACATTAAAGAGAAAAATGTTACTTGGAGGGAATTCAAGAAGTATTTTGAAAATAAATACTTGACTAAGTGATACTATGATAAGAAAATGAAAGAGTTCTTTGAACTCAATCTTGGGAGTATGACCATAGATGAATATGAAAGAATTTTTTTTAGAACTGCTGAAGTATGTTTCTTTCATCAAGAACGAGACAATTAAGATTCAGAGGTATTTGAGTGGATTGCCATCTTTCATCGGTGACAAAATACAATATGATTATCCCAAAAAATTGGAGGAAACCATAAGGCGAGGAAGGGAACCTAAGGACAGTGTAGGGAATTCCCAGGGTAGTAATTGTCAGAGATATTTCAGCATTGCAGATGAAGAAATGTTACAGAAAATGATGTCAATTATTTACAGCAAATATGGAAGAGACACCTAAATAGAAGGTGTCAAATATTGAAGCTTATGCAGTCCTAAAAGAGTTTGAATGTGTGTTTAAGGACATACCAGGATTACCCCCTAAAAGAGACATTGATTTCTCTATAAATTTGATGCCTGGAGCAGCTCTAGTATCCAAGACCCCCTAGAGGATGACTACACCAGAATTGAAGGAGTTGCAAATGAAACTTAAAGAGATCTTGAAGAAGGGTAATATATGCCCAAGTGTGTCACCTTGGAGTGCCCTAATTTTATTTGTGAACAAGAAGGATGGAACATTCATACTATGCATTGAATTTAGGAAGTTGAAAAAAGTAACTGTAAAGAATAAGTACCCTTTGCCAAGGATCGATGACCTCTTCGATCAATTGAAATATGCAAAAATATTCTCCAAGATTGATCTCAGGTCAAGTTATCATAAATTAAGAATTAAAGAAGAATACATCAACAATACTACTTTCATAACAAGGTATGGTCATTATGAGTTCATAGTGGTTCCATTTAGGTTATCAAATGCACTAGTTGTCTTCATGTGTTTAATGAATGGTATTTTCAGAGAATACTTAGATAAGTTTGTCATTCTATTTTTAGATGACACTCTTATATATTCTAAGTCAGAGGAAGAGCATGAACACAACTTGGGGATGGTGTTACAAGTATTAAGGGAGCATCAATTGTATGCCAAATTGAGCAAGTGCTCATTTTATTAGAAGAAAATTCATTATTTGGGGAATATCATTTCAGAGGAAGGGATAATAGTGGATCCTGAGAAGATAGAGTTCATTAGAGGATGGTCAGTGCCAAAGAATGTGACAGAGGTTAGATCATTCATGGGCCTTGCCGGCTACTATAGGAGATTTATTGAAGGATTCTCCAAGATTGCACACCCAATCACTTCCTCGCAAAAGAAGGGTGTGAAGTTTCAATGGACATTTGATTGTGAAAAGAGTTTCCAGCACTTGAAGAAATTATTAACAAGTGCTCCAATAATAAGGATTGAAAATCCAAATGAATACTTCATTGTATGCACCGATGCATGTAAAGAAGGACTTGGTGGAGTCCTCAATCAAAATGGCTTTTTTGTATGTTATGAATCAAGGAAGTTGAAGGAGCATGAAATGACCTATGCCACTCATTATTTGAATTTGGCAGCCATAGTGCATGCCTTGAGGAAGTGGAGGCACTACCTCATGGGGAAAAGGTTTGAGCTGAGGACAAACCATAATGGTATGAAGTATTTATTTGATCAACCAACTCTAAATGCTAGGAAAAGCAGGTGGTTAGAATTTCTCAGTGAATATGATTTTGATATAAAGCATATCAAAGGGAAATAGAACAAGGTGGATGATGAACTTAGAAGAAGGTTGCATGAGTTGCATGCTACAACCATAAGCATGTACCAATCAGATTTGAAGACAGAAACATTGAGGCTGCAAAATCATATTTGCAATACAAGGAATTAGGGGAAAAATTACAACAAGGTATTTTGGAACAGAAAATTGACGACTATAAGCTAGAAAATGATGAAATTCTCACATACAGGGGTAGAATTTATGTACCAAATTCCCAAGAATTGAAAATTATGATATTGAGAGAAATACATAATGTACCTTATGTTGGGAACCTAGGTTATCAGAAAAATATTGCAACTGTCAAGAGCCAATATTATTGGCCAGACAAGAAGAAAGAAGTTGTTGATTTTATTTCCAAATGTTTGGAATGTCAAAAGGTAAAGGTTGAGCATAGACACCCAGCTCGTTTTCTATAGCCATTACCCATTCCTGAGTGGAAATGGGAAGTTGTAATAATGGATTTCATCACCAAACTGCCTAGGACAAACAAGAAATATGATTCTATCATGGTAGTGGTGGATAAGCTTACTCAATTTTCCCATTTTATTCCAGTAAAGTTCACTCACAAGGAAGCCAACATTGTTGATGTTTATATGAGAGAAATTGTTCGATTACATGGTATACCCAAGACAATTGTGTATGACATAGATCCAAAATTTACATCAAATTTTTGGAAAGGATTATTCAAGGGATTTGGAAAAAAATTGAATTTTAGCACAACTTATCATCCAGAATCAAATGGAGTAACAGAGAGGGTGAATCAAGTGATTGAAGATATGTTGAGGATGTATGTGATGGATAAACCATCAGAATGGGAAGACTACCTACACTTAGTAGATTTTTATTATAACAATGGGTACCAAACATCTTTAAAGATGAGCCCATTTGAGGCACTTTATGGAAGAAGGTGAAACACACCGGTAAGTTGGGATAACCTAGTAGATAGAGCAGTGGTTGGGCCATATTTACTCAGGGAAATGGAAGAGAAAATGTTGAAAATAAAACAGAATCTAAAGGTTTCCCAAGACAAGCAGAAAAACTATGTTGATAAGGGAAAAACTCATAAGGAATTTAAAGTGGGGGACTATGTATTCTTGAAATTGAAGGCCAACAGAAGTTCCCTGAAGTTGGGAAATTGTTCAAAGTTGGTAGCTCATTGTTGTGGGTCATTTGAAATACTATAGAGGATTGGGCCTGTAGCATACATGCTCGCCTTGCCTACATCAATGACCATTCATAATGTATTTCATGTATCGTTGCTTAAGAAATATATACCTGATGCTAATCATGTTATTGATTGGAATGTGATTTAGGTGGAGCAAGAAGGCACTTTCAAAGTACATCTGATACGCATTCTGGACCGGAAAATCAAACAGCGTCGGAATCGATCCATAGGGCTTGTAAAGGTCCAATGGACCTGGTACGGTCCCGAGGACATAACTTGGGAGCATGAAGAGGCTATGTGGACAGAACATCCGCATATTTTTGAGTATTTTTGAAATTTTGGTTGTATATGTGTACATAATGCATTGAGGATAGTGCATAAATAAGGGGAGGGGATTGTAATAACCCTAGGTCAAACCCACTTGTAAATCTAAATGCAATTGTACTTAAGCTGGTGAGTTATTTGATATCATTTTGCATGCACCTTCCATGGTATAGTGCGCAAATGTATTGCACACTAAAATGATGATGTGTGCACATTCTAGGATAATGCACACAAAAAAATTAAGTGCGTCTGATTTTGAGGCCAGGGAGACTTTGTGTATATGTTTTGTTGTATAGGTTGTTGAGCCAGTGATTATAATCTAGGAGGCTTATGTGTTGAATTCGGTTGGAGAGCCTAGATGTTGAAGGCTAGTGAGACTATTTTGTATATTTCTTATCATTAATATATACATTGTTGCATATAAACTGACCACGATAAAAGAGTATGGGGGACTAAACTCCACTAGTTAGGGAAAGGGGGGGATAAAAGTTAAGGATAAGGGGTTAAGCTAGGGATCTTAAGCCAAAAAGGAATATTATATCAATATTCCTTAAAGTATAAAGTATAGATAATTATTTTATCCTAAGTTATAAGGATGGGGACAAGTGGACCAAAGTAGCTCTCAACATGACAAGTGTCAAGTTGGGGACATGCGTAATTATAGTTTGGACTTAGCTCATTTTCCCATGCATTCATTCCATCATCATTCAGGCATTCATTCAGCTGTCCTTCATAGCTTCGTGTACCTGTATCCATACTTGCACCCATACCCATACAAGTACCCATACGTGTACCTAGGATATGAACTGAAGAAGCAGGTTGTGAGGCCTGTGGGAGACTTAAGAGGTGAGTTTTCAGGCCCATGATCAAATCTCTCTAGGTGAGAGAATTGATCGGAATTGATTCTCGAAGGTGCTAAACTACAGGTACATGGTTGTGAGACTTCTTGTCTGGCCTATTGTTGAAGCTCGACAAGGAAGTGGGGAAGTTGAAGGACTATTGAGCAGAGAAGGGGAACACTTCCTAGGGTGGGGCAAGAATGTGGGGAATGAGGGACTGTAGGATGTTAGTTTGAGTTGGCACATGTGACAGAGTCTTTCCTATTGTCTGAGATACATCAGCCTAGTTAGGAATCCCTTTACCCAGGTTGAGTGTAGTCCCATCTCGAGAGTGACCCACTGTTGAGAGTGATGAGCAACGTGGTCTAAGGATTGGAGGTTCATGGAAGGTTTTCACGCATTTGGTGATTTTCTTACCAATATAAGTGTCAATTGTGTGTTAATTTATATGTTGCATTATTATGTATGGGTTTATTTTTATGGGTTTTTCTTGTGTGTGGTTCATACTTGTCTTTATATTTATGGGTATTTCCTATATATGTTGCATGTATATGTTTACTGTTATTTCCATATGAATTTGTCTATTTACATAATTTATCTTTTTGTTTTAAGTTTTATATATAAAGTTTTGCAAGAGTTTCTATGTGTATATGTTTTAATTTGCATACAGTTTGAAAATTTTTATGTGGCATAGCCCAGTTGGATGATGGGGATGTTACAATATGGTATCAAATCATGAAATATTTTTGGTGGCATGACCCGGCCAGGGTGGTCGGGTATGTTACAAAGATAATCACAAGAATCACCTAATATACTACTCGTCCAACCTACCCCGTAGGGTTAGGACCTCTAGGACACATAATCAACGCTCAAGCCCAATTTCCAATTGATTTTGACCATTTAATGTCCCAGGGCTGGCGATTGTTCTGAGGAACAAGGAGGTGTCTACTTCCCACCAATACAATCAAGTCCAAACTGACTAAGCTAAATCAACATCATCAATGACCATCAAGGAGCCATAGCATTCTAATAACCATCACATGTAACTTAAAATTCCAAGGCATAAGAGAATTAAACCTTAAATCAATCATATAAGGAAACAATAGAGGGCACAATGAAATCAATTTTATTTTTATTTCCAGGCGTAAGGAAAACATCTATTTTACTCCATACGCGCCTTAACCCAATAATAAATCAAAAATGAAACTACAATTATTCTATGGTGCACATGTGATCCCATTACCAGATAACATAATCAATCGTCAATCATTGTGCAAGAGTAAAACCATCAAATATTTCAAGGCGCAACAAGATATCTACTCGACAATCTTACATCAATCTTAATTACATCATCATCAAATCAAAATTTAATTCTAGACGCATTAAATTACATGCATTAATTCAAGGGTGCATTCAACTTTACATACAACAAGACTAGATGATCAACTACACATAAGGAATGAGAATCCACAAGAGATAAAGTGCAATAGTGAACTAATTACATAGTCAATCAACATTACGTTAAGGCGCAAGAATATAACAATTCTAAATAAAGCACACATCCACATCATTCTAAGGTCAAAAGTATAAACCACCTTATCATTAATCAATCAATAATAAATCATTGTGCAAGGTTAAATATGTTTTGATTCAATCCAGCAACATTGATATTTAGGGTTGCAAGGAAATCTAGTTATTAACCATCAACATGGACAATTAAAGGCATTAGAAAATATGTTAAATCAACATAAAGACAATGTTCATAACGCAAGCGGTCCTATGACTAAACAACCACTCCTTACATCAAGTTGTCATTGTGCACAAAAGGTTTAATATATTACTATACACATCCATTAAATTAAAATCAGGGTGCGCAATGGTTCTAGTTATTTTAACTAGTCATTCATCGACACAAAGGGTTCATTTCACAAGAAGTTAAGAAGGCTTAACAATCATATATCAATCGTTTTCTTAATAGTGAGAGTAAGACGATCACTTGAATCAACTTTGCACATTTTTTTTATTTACTAAACAACCTATAATCAATTGATTAATTGCACTTATAAGGACATCATCCATGGACAAGAATAAATTTATAAATACTGAAGAATGAAACAAATATATATCACATTCCTTAAGGCTATATTGGGTCTAACTTCTTCACGAATATAAGCTCCAAAAGTGTAGTGACAATGTGTATCTATGAATATAATTCTACTTTTCATAATCCCTCCCAATCTAAGTTAACATCATCCCAATGTGCTCGACAAAACAATCCCAGTGTAAAGATTAGAAACTTAGCAGTGATGCGGACCATTTACTATCTTAAACAACAACCACCATGAGAACACATTATAAAAATAATATAGGACATTAAAAATAATGTTGAAAACACCAGGTGGACACATTATAAAATGATATAAAAATAAATCGTCGTGTGGACACATAAAAAAACAATGTTGAAAAACATTAGGTGGACATATTATAAACTGATATAAAAATAAATCGTCGTCTAGACACATAAAAATAATAATTACGTTGAAAGGTGTATATCTATTGGAGATGGGCACAAATAATCATCTTTTAATTTTAAATTATAATCTGATGGTTACACATTGAAGATGTCAGTATATTCTTAGTCGTCTTCAAAAATCAATAACTCAGATTTATTATTGATAACTTCCTTGCATTTACGAATGCATCAGTTAACTTGTTTACCTTTTAACATTTACCTAATCATATTAAGAAATTACTGTAACATCATATGATTGCCACGTTTAAATAATTAACTTTTGAGATTACCACGTTTAGCAGTTTAGCAGTGACTCCTTCAACTTCATTCCTGGAAATTACACGTATTAAACAAGCCATGTTTCCATGTTATCACTAATTTAATCAATTGTCTACCCGTTTCCTCTACCTCGGATTTCCTCAGCTGTAAGCCTTTCGGCGTTCACCAACCGCGAGTTAGCAGCTGTGCTAGTAAATAAGGGCGCAGTGATAAGGGAAGACTTTTCAATCACTGGAAATCATTTTCTCTAAGAGGGATCAACACAGAAAAATGCATGGATAAGAGAATCCCCAAAATCGCAGAGACTTTAAACGCATTTTCCGAATTACTGGAAACCACAAATTCGCAGGTTAAAAAAAAAATTGCCAAGTTTGGTAACCCAATCGTTGGCAATAAGAACAAATGGGCAGATTTAAAATTGAAGGGAAGGTGCAACTACAATAAAGGATACGCAACCCCCTTTTAAAGGAAAAATCACAGAGAAAATTACAGTTTGTTGAGGTTTAAACGCTAAGAGAAAAGTCAATTGTTGAGGTTTAAACGCATAGGGAAACTTCGAGTTTGCAGAGGTAAAAAGGCTAAGAGAAAATTCAATTGATGAGGTTAAAATGGATTGGGAAATTTCTAGTTTGCAGAGGTAAAAACGTGAAGAGAAAAATATGTTGTCGGGGTTGAAATGCATGGAGAAAAATCAGTTGTTGAAGGGAAAATGCAAAGAGGATATCAGTTCGCTCAGGTTAAATAAAATGCATAGATGCATGTTGATATGAAGGGAAACCCTCCAAGAGGAAGCTCTAACTTGGGCACAATTCTCGCGCCAAACACAACGAAGGGACTCGGGGTTGAGCACTAGCATGAGTTTTGAGTGTGGGCGCGAATCTCACTCACAACACAATGAATACGCTCAGGATTTAAACGTGGGGAGTGAGCTCTGCAAGAGGGCATGATTCTCAACTCCATGCATCATGAATAATCTTGGGATTAAACGCCAAGGAAGACCAGGGAATTTGCAAGACATCAAAGGAGAATTATTGGGCAAGAGTGGGAGGCAACGCCGTGGCGCTTACCAATATATAGATCTGGAAATGACCAAATCAGGGTTGGGTGAAATCGTTCCGGGATCAGAGATAAATTAGGGCAAAACAACTTTCCCAATAAGCAGAGAACAACCATCGAATTCACCAGACAGGAAGGAAAATTCATAAAGCAGAACCAAGGAAGATTTGAAGCAACGAATGTTCCAGGACAAGGAAAATAATTCACAATAAAACAAATCGATGAGGGCTGAGGCAGCGAAAACAATCCAGTCACACTAGTCAATAAATCGATGAATCTATGGACTGAAATGTCTTGAGCAGAAAGGTTGCAGGGAGTATTAAGAAGGTCAAGCAAGAAGCCACCCATGGAAGCCAGTGTTATACGGGCAATCATAACCATAATGTTTTCTTAAATAAACTGAACATTTTTTTTAATTTCATTGAACAAAATAACCAGAACTAGAATGGGTTTCTAGTACATGCCAAAATCCTCAATTAGATCTCAAGGATATTAATGAACATGTCAATTCAACCAAAATTATAATATAGTAACAGTAGAATTATATAACTCAATTATAATTAAACCTTCACGTAATTACAACTTTCAAGGTAAGAGTTATTATCACTGAGGCGATGAAATCGAAGATGTCCCTCTGCATTTGCACTCCGTCTAGATCTTAGATTACTAGCCGTGAATATTTCACCAATGCCTCCTAGCCAACGCTAGGGGTACTCTTCATCCCCTTTCCCCCGAGCCGCAAAGGAGCCACACACACAACTAGAGAAAAAGATAGCTCCCAGCTCACCTTGCAAGGTCAAGCTACCACTCTCTATCTGAGCTGGGTATCCAAACTCCCACAAGAAAAATTAGTCAAGAAAAATCTGGCAGCATAACCTTACATATCAGTCGTGATCCATTCCCCTCCTTCGCCATTTCCTTTATAGAGTTTTCTTAGTGTCCCTTTTTCCAAAATGCACGTTAATTTATTTTTATTAGGAAATATTATCCTTCGTACACTTGTCACCCAATCCCTTAGTTGCACCATAAGTTCATTAATTAATTAAATTAAAATTCCAATTTCTCTCACCCACCTAAAAGCATTCCTAAATGATTGATGCATTTCTTAAAGCTTAGTTGAGTTTATTTAGGAAATTTCTCTAGACTATATTCCTTTCTATGTTCCACATTCCTTTTGCATTGAATTTCCCCTTTTTCTCTAAGTTCTAATTTAACAAGTTTGCACATAAACAAAAATTAATTTTTAGATCATTTATTTCTCCTTTAAATTCTAAATTTGATTTTTCTCCATCCCCCATTTCTTAATGGATTAATTAATTTTTATACCTCATAACCTATTTATACCTAGGCTTTAATTTCAACTAGGATTAACATTTTTTTTAAAGGGAAATTTTATAATTAATAAACTTTACTCATACAACATTTATTTTAAGCATGACCATGTCAAAATAAAATATTGTTTTTTAGGCACCTGGGTTCATTGACTCACCGATGTTAAAAATTGTGACGTGCCCTTCAGGATGCACTACGTGCTCCAAGGGTGCCACTCACCTTTATTCATGTTTCATTTATGTGACATGCCCTTCAAGACGCACTACGTGCTCCAAGGGCGTCACTCGCCTTTTGATTGATTTTGGTAGACGTCCAACCCTTGGAGTCAATACTCCGTTAGGATACCCTGTGGGAGACTAAGGGCCTCTATGGAATACAAAACCTGCCGTATTGTGTGCCCCTTAGTATATTCATGAGTGACTGTCTCAGTCTACCCTCACGATATCATGGATCTCTCGAACTAGGTAATCTTTAACCTATAGTTTGAGCCATGGCGAGAGTGTTACTAGGTTTTGAAAATGTTTCTCCCACACCTCTCCATCAATATCATTGGTTGTTGTGCATTGCCCCTTTACTCATAATGTGAGTCTGATTAGCAAGCAATTGTCAGCCTGCATCCATCAACGAAACATGTTAACTATCCATAAAAAATATCATAATATACCCAGTCATATGTCACATATGCAATAACATAAATACTCAAACCATATAAAGTCCACTCCCTAACTCGATCTGGAGTCCAAGGAGGTCCATCGATGCCATCGACATCCTCAACATGTCTAAAGTCATGCACACTCAGGAGAAACCAATCAATAGCACCTATCTAGACATAAATAACATAACATAACATTATAATCTACAATATTATCATTAGAATCCATAAGCGAAGAAGACAATCATATAATAAACTAGATCACTTGCACGCAAGTTTCCTCAAAGAATAAGTCACATCAGGTGCATGCAAGAGTGGGATGTTACAATCATCTCATCTTAAAAATTTCTTCTAAAACTACAACATTTATATTTGGCACCCTAGGTTCCCTCTGTCTAAACTCTTCATTTTTACCTTTATTTCCTATTCTTTTTCCTTGAATATGATTTCTCCTTTGTTCCTGCATATAAACTCTTGGATTAGGAGAAAATTTTTCATTTCTTCTTAATCTTGTCAATTTATTTTGCATTTGTCTAATAGTTTGGTTCATTAGTGTTATCTCCATCCTTTGTCTAGTTTCTGATGTTGTTGTTGGATCATTGGTCACATTATGAATTAATCCTTTGATTATCCCTCCTATAATTCCTCGATGTCCATTATTGTATGCTCTTTGATCTTAAACGTTTCTTGAAGTTGATGCTCCTTGATATGAAATGGAAAGATTATCCATTTGTAGTTGGACCTTTCTGACAATGATATCAGGATCAACATCAATCTCCAACATGATTTATTCCATTTATGTTTCATTTATTCCATTTATGTTTCTTTATGAATTGCTCCATGTAGGTATTAAATTTAATCAACCCTGATAGAAAATTTAGCATTTGCAGGCATGGAATTTGTGTAACATCTGATTATTACTGGAGCATTTGGCTTTTGTTCTTATGGAATCTGGTACAGTGTCTCCAAAAATATCAAATTAAAATTTATAATTCTTTCACCCTTCTTCAAATGAATTTGGGTGAATTGTGTGAGTACAGTATGATATGCTACTGGAGGAGCATATATAGTCAAGAACATCATTTATATATCATCAAAAGAAGAAATGGATCTTACAAGGAGAGATATATACCATTTTTATGCCAATGTTGTCAATGTTTGGAGGAATAGTCTGACCATCACATCACCATGTTACATTAAATGAATTTCACACAAATTCAAAAACAAATCCATATGTTTCTTGGGATTCATTGATCCATCTCCTGAAAATATTGGCAATGCTCCTTGTGAGAGAGTTGGAAGTTGATGTTGTTTTCCATTAAGATTTAAAGGGTTATTTCTAACTCTTCTCTTTGGAATTCTTTGTCTTCTTATTTCTTCGTGATTCTCAAAAGTGTCTCGATTTATTACTTCTCTATAAGCCATGATTTGATCCTTTTCTTCTTTAGTAGTGGAAATTTCTCTGATTTCTTCAAGTTCTTTTCTTTTATTACTTGTTATCGGTCCTTTGTACTATTCTAGCTTCAATTTCTATCATGTATTATTTTCCTTCTTTCTATCTCTCTTTCCTCCTGAAGAAAAAGAGTTCCCAAGATATTCCAATTTGTTCATGACTTTGAGCTGTCGTCAACACCAAATCATATAATTGATGCAAAACACTTGTTTGATTTCCCAATCCAACTTGCAACCGAGGTTGGTTAGATTGAGGATGAGTCATAAATAATTGTAGTTTGAAACCAGATTTTTGTTCTTGTTCCCTATTATGGTTGCAAAAAATGATGATGTTTGAATCAGTTAAGATCGAAACAACAACCTTGTGAGGATCAAAAACCCCACTTCATTTTTATATAGGTGGTACTCCTCTTTAAATTCTTTAAAAAAATTATTTGAATATTTTGAGATGAAAATATTAAAATGGGAGAGGGCTAAAGAGAAAACTCCAAATCTTTATCATTCAAATAAAATAAAATTCACATACATCAAGAATTCTTGAGAAATGAAACAGGAACCTTCACTAATAAAATAAACAAATTTACATAAATATAGTATAAAGAAAATAAATATAAGAAATATAACATCAATCTCACATCCATCACAATTTAAAATATTTTTTTATCACATTCAAGGAAAGAGAAATGATGGGCCACATATATCAAAGAACTTTAAATAAGTATTTTAATTAAAATCAAAATAGGATTTGATAGGTTAATTTCAAATATATTATACTCAAATTCTCAAAGTTTAAATATACAATTAAAAAAACCCCAAAGTAGTTCTCTCGATTTTTCTCAAAAATAAAATTGTCTTTAATGGTATTAAGAAAATAAAATGCATTCATTCAAAGATGGAGTAGAATTGGATCTCGTGGACCATAAAATAATGAAATGAAATAAGAAAGGAGTAGGAACAAATATGGAACATGCAAAGAATGATATGAGACCTGAAAAGAGAAAAGAAGGGAGCAATCAGAAATCAGTTATATTCCCCTTGGGATAGATAAAATGTAACTGGATGAATTATGAAAGCGGAAAAGAATGGAAAAGGGGATGTGATCAATTTTTCACTTATTTTGATGGAATATCTCTCCATTGTTTATTTTATATTTTCTCTGGTGATAGTTGCTTGACTGGTACTAACTGTTGTTGTTTGATCAACTTTGGTAACTTTGATTAAAGATAATTTTAACAAATTTTGAATTTAATCATGCATAGCAGTAACAATCACTTCTTGCTTAGTTTTTATTTCAAATATCATGCTTTCAAATTCCCTTAAATCAATTGAATGTTGTTATAATATTATTTCAATGTCTTCATTTTTATTCACGTATTCCAAAAACCAAATTTCAATTTCGTGTTCAATATACTCATTCATATTATTGAACCTTTCTGTTGATAGGCCTTTTAATATCTCCATGTGTTCCTTGAATTGCTTCATTTTTAAGAGAATAGAATTTAAAATAATTTTTGGGTATTGTACCTCACCAATAATCCCTGCAAGATCTAATTTTGTTAATTTTGAATAGGCTTCTCCCTTTTTTACAATTAAAGCATTCATATCCTCTATAAATTCTCTTATTGTCTTCATTATTTTCATCCAACAGACTTTCAATTGTTTCATGCGACTAGGTGAGGGAAAATCTTCCTCTTTTATATTTAGCTCGCTCATGCATAAAACTATTGGAATATTTTTTAATATCGAGAGGGGGGTGAATCAATATTTCTTATTTTTCCAATATTTAACACCACTTAATCATTAATATTATTAAACACAACAAATGATCAACAAAGAAGAACAGTACACAAAATTTTAACATGAAACACCATAAATGTTTTTTTATATATTTATATAAATTTTCATTTTCATTTACAAGCTACAACATGTAGTAGACACCAATCTCCACTTTCGAGAACCAACTCAAGGATAACAATCCCATGTTTTGATCACCAACTCAAGGAGACAACAATACGATGTTTTGAGCACCACCTCAAGGAGACAACAATCCCCTGTTTTGAGCACCAACTTAAAGAGACATCAATCCTTTGTTTTTCAAGCACCAACTTGAGGAAGCTACAGCTCCATGTTGTTTAGGATCCAACCTGTAGAGGAATTTAATCCTCCCTTTCTCCACCCTTCCACCCTCACTACATTTTTTAATCTTCAAACTTCAATTTATTCCTTTGGCCTCTTCTTTTGTTTAGATATTCTTATTAAATCATCAAATCACTCCTTCTTTCAACATATTTCCTTGTTTATATAGTCATCCAATAGGTATATTACATTGAACCATTGTGTCTCTTTGTAAATAAAAATGAACCAATGTACCTCTTCAATATAGGAATGTATCTCTTCATTATACATGTGTCTTTTCAATATAAGATATTAATCATACTATTTTAATTAATACAATGTCAATGAACCATTGTTCCTTTTAGATAGTTTAGTCACATTTTTAATAGGGTCAATAGATTTTGATTATCATGATTGAATTAACTTTTTACCTTACCATAGATAAATACCACCATGGTTTTAAAATACCATGTTCTCTTTCACTTTTACCCTTTTTCTTTAACTCCATTTTCACTTTTACCTTTTTCTTTAATCCAATTTCACTTTTACATTTTTCTTTATTCCACTTTATTATTTATTCCTCTTTTACTTAAACTCCAATTCCACTTAACTTTTCAAATTTTGTTATTTATTAAAGTTATATTTATATTTAATCCACTTTCATTTCCACTTTTGCATAAACTTTGTTTCCACTTAACTTTTCCAGTTTTGTATTTATTAAAGTGATACTGAGGTCACATTTATATTTAATCGCTTACTAACCTTTGATATATATTTGATTACTTACTAACCTTTGACATTAATGACAATTTATTCAACAATTGACTGCTTGAGTGGATCTAACCATTGGTGGCTGCTAGAAATTGTTTGGGTTTGAAGGGTCATCCAACATTGTCCTGGAAAGAATGATGACCAAAACTTGCTATGAAATATTGACTACCATGTTGTTTTGAGGGACTCAAGGGTTATATGTGTTGCATTAACAAATTTTCCTTTGAATACACTTTGAAATGATAGTGCATGAGAAAGTATTCAAGAGGGTGACTCACTAGTATTCATTTTATTCATCATGATCATGTCTCAACAGAATAAACAATCACCAGGACAACTCGACTCGACTAGTGTAGTAATTAAAATTGTGTCATTCTTTCATTTTTAGCCTTTCATTCTTTCAAAGCACTCGACCAGGAAATCCTTTGTATTCTGGTAGTCCACTGTGTTCTTGTAACTCAATATTCCTGTGTCTTTTAATGTAGTTCCATGTCATACTCCACTATGGTACTTCTTGTCTTCATGTTCACATCAATGCCAACACAATATTTCCATAAAAAACCTTTAGAGTGAATTTAATTACATCATATTTGTAGAAACCTTCATCATTATTCAAATTGGCATGTAAATATTCTCTAGAATTTTAAATTTTTTACCTGAGGGAAACAAAGATATTTGCTAATTCCCATGTCTCTAGAATGAGAGACAATCTTTTCTTTATATTTTCTTCAATATAGTGCCTAACTGTAGCAAGTAATATTGATGTTCCCTTTATCCTTAGACTTGATTCTCGAGTTCTATCGAAGCTCTTCCAGGGTTGAATTGTTGAAACAAAAGTAGCAAGTATTGGGGGTGGCATCAGAGTAGATTATAATTCTTTGATTCTTTCCTTCATCCTGAGGTTTTCAACTACCATGATTCTATTGAAAAATCTAGGGAATCCCCTGTAACTTTGTGAATCTTAACAATTCTGGATGGGGGAAAATTACTGAGATCAATCTCAGAACGATATTTTCCTTTTTTAATTTTTAAATTATATATTTCAAAGAATAATTTTCTATAACTCTTATCAAACAAATCATTTTGGACAACAAATGATTCTTCCTTAGAAAATACTTCTTCTTGGATAGCAACCTCAGTTGTGACTTGTTTACTCTCTTGAAGTCTTTCTTCATCATCAAGAAAATGTATGTTCTCAATATCAACATCCAGATCCATATCTTCAAGGGAAATTTCATTCTCAACTATGTGTTGTTCTGTTTCTTGTTGAGAATTTACCCTTTTTCTTTTTACTTGAAGCTTGTGATATTTTTCCAATTTTCCTTATGGAGGGTTTCTATCATCTCCGTCATCTGAGTTATTTTTTGAAGAATTCTTTTGTTGTGGTGTTATTGACTGAAAAAACCTCTTATGTAGGCCTTTTTTTTGTGAAAAAATGGGAGATTGAGCACTTTTTTCAATGGATACACTTCCCATTTCCTTGTATTGCTCTGTCATACTCACAATAGTCTCTATAGAATCCATTCTCCTTTCAACAATTTGTGTCAGAGGGTCATGAATGTCAGCCTCTTATTTTTCAAATACAAATGTTTTCCGGTGAGTGACTCACTAAATACAACATATGTCATCTGATCAGTAAATAGATTAATTGGTTCAAAATACTTAATCTATTTTGCATATTTCAAATTGTACTATTCAAGTTGAGTTGAAAATTCATCGATCTATGAAATACCTCTTAAAAATAATTCCCTAATTTTCCAAGGCAGTGGAATAAACTTCTTATTTCTCTTCTCATGAAAGAAATGCAACCGAAACATGTATTGCCTTGCAATATCAATAGAAAATATTTAATCTGAAATATAATAAGGGAGAAAAATGGGTCTTTCACGAGAACAGTAAATTATCACTACATTGTAGTTATCCATTTTTAAATAGTCCCTCTTTTCTTCAGGAAGGTTGACACTTATGGGAAAAGTCTATATATATTTACTCTAAATATGATTTTTTTTTTAAATAGATACAAATTCATTATATACCTCATAAAAATAGTAAATGAACTTTTGTTTCCATGGGGCCTAATACCACATTATCATTGGATCAATTTTATAGTCAACCCTTTTTCTGATACTCAAACCCTTGAAGAAGTGACAACAGATGAGGGAAAATATCAAGTACGAGGACATTTAAAATTTCTTGTCTTTTTTGAAATTTGATAATTGTCCATAGATTTAAACAAAAATATCATTTCCTCAATCAAAAATTTATTCTTGATGAATTTCAAGATATAAAATATATAGAATCAACCAAGGAATTGTTGATGTAGATTCTTGACCTGTAATTTTGGTGAAGAGCCATGCTACCTCTCTATAGGGTTTCCTTAATTATTTGACTCGAATTCTTGATATAAATTCTGACATTGTCGTAGGATCCTCAAGGTATTATTGCAAGAGATCTTATCCATTACTCTTCTCCTTCAAAAACCTCCTTTCTTCGTCTCCCTTGAATGTGATCGTTGGCTTTGGAAGTTTCAACATTCTTCTAAAAACTGACGATGATAGAGAAACATGGGTCTCACTATGAATTTGAATCGTTCTTTAGATTTGGTAGAATTTATCAGCAAAGCAAGAAATTTTTTATTTACAATCAAAAACCTCAGGTACGCATCCAGCTAAAGAAATAGTTGATGCCCAAACTTTGTTTTCATTTCTTTTTGGTGAAGGAAGTGATGTGTAATACCAATATTATCTTGACCAATGGATGTTTTGGTCTTCTCACCCAAACAGGTTCAGAGTATCTCCATAGAATTGCTCTCTCCTTGTAGTCATTTTGACAAAGTTGGTGATTTCTTTTACAGTTCCTTAGGACGTTGATTTCAAAGTAAATATTTTCTCAATAATATAAATTCTAAATTAATATGAATTAAATTGAGAATTGTTTTGAGAAGTTTTCCATTAATAACAACTTTATTAAAATTTAATTATCTCTTATCTCCGCAAGGATAGTATTTAATATATCTTGGGGAAAGTGATAAGGTAATAAATGCAATATGTCACAGAGTCAAACTTGGAGGTCAAGATAAGATAGAATTTGTATGAAGCCGTGAGTCTGCCAACTGGCAATGAAACCTAAAAAAATATTAAGTGTAAGACTCTATCGGTCGAACTTGTGAGAAGAGAGGAGAATCAAATCTCAATGACCCACAAACCCACGATGAAAAGGAAATTAATTAACTATCAATGTCGATTGGTCAGAATTGTAAGAGGATACAAATGTTTAGAAAAGGTCTTTTGAACCCACGATGAAATGAAGTCTTGATAATATTCTAAGTATAGAGTAAAGTGAGGGTCACAAAAATATGTGGTGCATTTTTTTGATGGAGGTTGAGAAAATATGAGAAAAAGTGATAATATCAACCCGCGAACATGTTGTTCCATGAAGAGATGGAAATGTTAAGTGCCGATGAAATATGGAGGAGGCGGAGAATAGAGGTGCATTTTGAATGAACCAGAACTTTGGTGAAAAGAGGTATGAACCTACCACAAATAAAAAAAAAATCTAAGTAAAGAATACGTAATAAGAAAATACATGAAATTAGATACGGGTCAACAGGACTAATGTTGAGAGGAAAGGCGTCCTCTCTTTGTTAGTTGGTGTTGGTTATTTCCTTGATCAGTTAAGTATTTGAATTGAACTATTTAATTGCACATGAATGTTGTATGTATGTATTTGTCTAAATTAAATGGGGAAAACAAATTCTTACAATCAATGAATGGAATCCTTGAGTAATCGAAGTATGCATGTTGTTGCCATAATTTAACCTATTAAATTGAGAATTTAAATAAGTGTGAATAGTATGTATCCCTATGAACCTTGCAACTTTGTAGGAAATCTTACAAGACATGCAATCCTTCATCGACTCACAAAATGGAAGACCTTAACCATTTTAAACCTAGAAATTGAGAGCCTTAGAAGTTTAGTGGAACCTTTTAAAGGATAGATAAAAATACCTTGACCTGGTAATTCTAGAATCAAACTAACACCCTTGAGGAAACCAGTGTATTGTGGTGGTTGTATTCGCAGTTGTTGATCTAGATAAGTTGGAAGATATGGACCATTGGTCAGATGGTGTCATATTGGAGTGGCTAGATGAGGTTTTAATTGAACTCCAAAGGGAAGAGCCCCGAGTCAAGAAGGATCGTGGATCTATCAAAGGATGGCTATGGGAGAAATCTACACTATTGGATCGAATGAGGATATTGTCGGTGGACAGACCATTGGATATCCGAAAGGACTATTGTGATAGGAGTCCGCTGAAAGGACTTTGGGGACCATAGATCCATTGTGAGATGATCCTACAAGATCACATTTGTTTATTTTGGAAAGAGTCACTCTAAGGAAAAGGGTTTGAAAACCCCGATTAAAAACATGTCTTACCCTTTAAGTTCATAGTGATCGTAGGATTATATTAATGGTGATCATTCGATCTATTAGAGAGGCGCCCGGTCATAGTGAGGAACTTTGAGTGGTTGTGGAGTCATTGCAATGATGCTCCAAGGGGGAGGGACTGTGAAAACGAGAAGATGGTCTTTGATTGGTATGGGGGAAAGAGTAAATCACAGTCGTGTAATTTTTGGGTCACATTTACCTTGTGTGAGAAATGAACACTTACACAAGAAGTAATTGTCGACTGGGTAGAAGACCCCGACGAAATTGTGACTATTAAACCTCGAGTACGAGAACCGTTTTATATGAGTGACTGATTCGTCAAGATGTTTTCATCAAAAGGGAGATCAACCTGGGTGGTTGGGCACTCTAAAAGGAGGGAGTTCAAATGACCATAGGTCATTGGCATGAGGGATATGAGAAAATTGGGTCATCCGAATTAGATAATTTAGACCTTGAGGTACTCTAGTAAGCTAAATGGAGAAATATCCCTAAGGTATAACAAAGGTTATCATAGTATAAATTATGATAAGAGAACTTCTCACATAAATGACTAGTGAAAATCTGATTGCAAGTCAGGAAGAGGAGGAGGACAGTCGACATCCCACCAACCTAAGTAATATTTAGTGGGTCAAGTGTGTGATAAAATCCATAATATTCTTAGGATGTTTTAACAATATCTCATTTTTAATGTATTCATTAATCCACCAATTTAATATTCCAACATATTTTCATCACTTATGTTATCCATCTTTGTGGCTAACACCTAAAATTATGAATTATAAGCTTCAATATCACCCAAGTTCTTGATCCTTGTCAATTGACTAAATTAGTATTTTCCCAAACTTCTCCATATTTTTCTTCTAGGTCTCTTGTAAATAAACTCCAAGTATAATGATAAAAATGTGGATTCCTTTTGAGTACCCATTAATACCATTGATAGGGTTTTATCTCAAAGTACAAGGTTGCTAAGGAAATTATTTTCTTATCATCCATAATATTATGAAATTCAAAGTATTTCTCTATTTGGTTCACCCATGAAAAGACTTATGTTCTATCAAACATTTTTAATTCAACTTGCGAAAGTTGACACCCTTAGGAAACCATCCATAATTAACTACACTATTAGAGTTAAATCCCCCTGAATTTTTTTGTTATTGGCAGGTTGTTCAACATAAATACTACCTTTATTTTCATGAGTCTCTTCGGTTATAGTGTCACTTTTCGAAATCCTCCCATATAGGGTTTGTATGATACTTGACATGTAATTTTTCAATTTTTCAATCTTTTTATCCATCTTTTTTTCCACTTGATCCATTTGATCACTATGTCCATCCATCTTCTTTTCCATTTGATCCTTATTTTCATCCATATTCTTTTTCATCTCTTGTATTTTTCTTTGTGTGGTGCTGCCTCGTTACTTTTTATTGACCTAGCACTCAATTCATTAAGTTGTTCTTTCCATTTGGATACCTTGTTATGTATCTCATCATTTTCTTCATGAGTTATGGACGAACTTTATAGAGTTTTACTTGGTGATGAAATTTTTTCAGAACCCCTACACATGTGGTGTAAAAATAATAACAAACCTCTATTTTCTCTTTATCACAAATTTTTAATCACAAAAAACAAATCTTCCAATAAAAATTTATTCCAATTGTAAGTGGCGTACCTTTAAAACCCTCATTTTGAGATTATCTTGATGGTTGATCTTTGTCCTGATGCATCTCTAAAATTTCGTCCATTATGAGTTTGAAATTTTTTCTTGTAGTAGTTTGATATGTATTCTCTACAATCACGTAGTATCAACAAAAAATTGATGTGTCAAGTGAAAGTTATGGTAACTTTACCAAAACCTGTTGATTGTTTTCCCCTTCTAGAGAAAAAAATTGTATGGAATGACAGGTTTCCAATATTTCATATATTGTTTTGAACCTTTTACCTAGAATACCATGTTCCATTATATTTCCAAAGATAGTGGTGTCACTCAATTTGTAATTTTCAAAATTTATATATGACACTTCTACCAACAAGATCTGTTTGAGACTAGTTTTAGGACTAGTCAAATAACCCTAATTTCCATAGATTGTATCTCAATAAATAAAATCATTAAAAATTTGAAATTTTTACCACAAAAAAATCCCATTGCATCCTAATTATTTTGAAAAATTCATAGTCTGAAACCTTGTTTTAAAACAATTATGTTGAAAATTCCAATATGACTCATTTGAAATTGACTTCGGGACTTGTCACAAACCATCACTTAAAAACAATATATCTCCAAAATTATAACTAAATAGTGCTTGAAACTATTACTAGATATACTTTTCTATGTATCCTTAGGCATCTCAACATTTCACTATCAGAATCATCACAGAAAAAACAAATCCTAGAAAAAATTCTAACATGTCTTGATTGAAGGAGAAAAACCCTAGGATCGTATGCTCTAAAACCAAATGTTATGAACCTGTTGAGATCATTTCCCGTTTTCAGGTTTTCCTTACCCTTTCTATATTCCCAAATTATTTTTTTCATTTATTTTCCCTCTTCTACACCTCCCCTTGATTTCCCTCTTTCTTATATCCTTTCTTCTCTCCCTTTCTAGTTACCATACTTAGTCGTATTTCAAAAATCGACGAGTTCATGAGTTGGAAGGTTGGTGTAACTTCATCTCCATCCACTTTCTCATGCCATAAGTTCAATCGAATGCCTTTCTACATTACACTTAGCCATTTGTTTTTCCAACTTCGCAGGTGCGTGGGTTCAAGCCTTCATCCACCAAGTTTTTTTATCTCCACTTTGCACCCAAAGTTCCATGATCTACATGTTTACCATTAGATTTATCATGGGTGTTGATCCCCCAAGTATTTTATCTCTTCTACATGCAAGTCCTACCGACCACCTTTCCACACTTAACATATTTTTGATCATCCATAATCGCAGGTTCGCGAGTTCCCAAGTTGGTGGGTTAATGAAAATCTCCATATTCAAACTCAATATCATCCGTTCCCGGCATCCTCTTGCTTTTCCCAATATGCATTAAGTGTTGATTAATGCTAACAAATTTTGTGCAGACTCTGAAAAGATAGTCATTAATGGAGAAAAAATCGAGGAATTACTCATTAAATTGCATTAAATCTCCACTTACCAAGGGATTAAATTAACATATCTCTCTGAAAAAGATTTATCTGAGGCTATTATCCAGCTGAATAAATACTCTCCTCAACGGCAACATCACCTAGACAATAGTTTTGTGGTGATACTTTAAATATATTTGGTCATGAAAACTAGAACTTCCATTGGTAAAGAGAATATTCATATTATTTGTCTCCTTCTACATAGAAAGATGTAATTTGGGCATCTGGAATTGCTCATGCAGGGTGTGTTCCTAAGATTTTTGACTATAAAGAACTTGTTGCATGGTGTATGGAGAAGTATGTGCCAAGCTAGAGAAGTATACAACTCCAAGATCATTCTTCAATTTCCCTTTCACTGCAATTTTTTCGAAAGATGTTGAAGATCCCAGAGTCGACACTTACCTTCAAAGGAGAAGACCACAAATATTTTTTGAAGAAAAATAACAATGGGCTTGACCTCCTTCCTGAATATTTGGAGAATCCTGCATCTATTTCATAAGACATAACCAGGATCCAAGTCAACTCTTTTAAAAACCTCTTTCAAGAAATTGTGTGGTTGTTTACCAGGTTGACAGGTCAATAAAACATTGTTACTATCTCTCGCATGATTTTATATATTTTATATTTTACAGTGAAAGAAAAGGCCATATTTGACTGGGGAAAATTGATTTCTATCGAAATCTCATCCCAATTGACGCACTATAAAAAGTAAAAATGATTATTTATGGCTTCCTATCTGATATTCGCTATAGTGTATTGTTGTAAATTCCTAAAATTGACCATAAGTAAGAGGGTTAATCATGAAACATACCCAATTACCTTTTGGTATGATGAACTATGGAGACACAAGACCCCTTTCTATTTTATGAAGTTTATAATGATTTTGTCTTAGTCTTCAAGAGGATGTTGTTGGGCGAAAATACTTCAAGGATATCTGACCAAGCTAACAGATTCTTAGAGAGAAAAGGAACGATAGAACAAATGGAGAATCATAGTGTCATAAGGATATTATATTCCAAAGAAAATATTTCTTTTCTCTCGTATCATGTATCTGAAAAATTATTCATTAGAGAAGTGGAAAGGAAATACAATTTATGGCTACATTTTTTCCATGAAAAAGGGAAAAAGAAATTTGTTCCCTTGCCATGGAAGATTGGAGATTTTATATTCAGAAACATAAATAAAATCGACGAGTTTTCAAATCATTTCAACAATGTTAATTTAAAGTATGTCGAAAATATAATAGGGTTTGATTCTAGAAAGAACTTTGTAGAAAATATGATTTTGTTGGGATTCAATAACTTGTTCATCCATACTATCTTGAATGAAGAAGAAGAAGGTAACAACCAAAGTACTCATGTACACGATGTCGGTGACCTAGAAACATCACTTAGTATTAATGATTGTTATAGGAAAAAGGGAAAGGGTTTCAGTGAAAGAAGTTCCCAGTCTCCAGCTGTTACTCCAAATAATACCACATCCTGGAGAAATGCTCCAATGTCTCACCCAGATAGAAAAGTTATCAACATTAATTCACATGGAGGGGGAGGGAAAAATCCTCACCCTGGGAAAATTGAGAGTTCACATAAGCTCCCTGTGAGAAAGAAAAGGAAGAATTTAGTGTAAGAGGAAGAGGATAATCTTATAGAAAATGACATCCAAAGATTTTCTTTGGATGACATGGAGCTAGATCAGGTAGATATTAAGAAAATATTTCCCACAATAGAATAGCCAGAAAATATGACTCAACAAAATTATTTATTGGAAGTCATTGCAAATAAGACCATTAGCGAAGATGAATCCTTCACTTTTCAAAGTGTTGTTTTTGATAAGGAGTCTAAAAATTTGATTGTAGAAAGAGGTGACCAGAAAAATAAAAAGGGAAAATCTCACTCCTGAAGGACATGTGGTCGTCCCAAATTTCTAAAATCCACAGGGAATTCAGGGATGCTCTTGATGATTCTATTAATGGTATAGAAGTTGACAACGCTAAGTTAAGAGAAAGGATCAGAGAATTGGAAAATGCCTTAATGCATCTTCCAATCCTAGAAAGTCCTTTGTCAATGGTTAAACCAACTACACCTATCATTAAGTTGAAAGGATATTCAAGTTTACTCACAATAGTCTGAAGTTATGTAGAGAAAAACATTAAAAAGAGAATGTCATTGATAACAGAAGCATGGGAGGTATCAAAAAATATTCTTTCTTTCGGCTCAAGGGAACATGTCTTTCACGAGTATGTGCAAGTTGATTTAAAGAATGAAGAAGGTTTCTCCGTTGATGTAGTCTTTCCATTTGGAATTAAATTTTTTAACATTACATAATTGAAAATAAGAGAATAGAATATGCCTTCTCCCAGTCGAATTAAATAACTAAATTCTTGTTGGAAGGAAAAGATCAAGAATTTGAATAACATTGTCCAAGCATGCAGTGAAGCCATACTAAAAAGAGAAGAATTGTTCAAAAGACTCACTAAGATAGATATGAAGGAAGCGTTGATGAGGTACAAGACCCTAAGTTAATTCTCGATTCAATGTTTTTAACAAATCAACAATTTAATGAAAAAGTTGAGATATTTAAGGGGTTATTAGCTAAAAACTTGTATGGCATAGTTGAATATAATGAAGAAGAAATAGACAATTGGTTGGTTGATTATTCTGTGAAAAATCAGAATATTGAAGAGGCAATACATGGAATTTCTCATGACTTAAGATACTTGGTTTTAGAAAAAATAGGTGTGCTCGTTTTACCATAGACAATATAGCAATATTGTCACCCAACCATAGGCCAAAGCCACCCCCGAGCACCTTAACCTTGGCAGAGAGAATAATTCTGGAAGCAAATGCTAGAACCAATAGCCAACCAAGTTAGCGTACCACTATCTAGAGCTAGCATACCAAGCATAATTTCCAAACCATAACCAAGAGAAGGTACAAGCCTAAAACCAAAAATACAAGTTGTAGTAGTTGCAACTGCAACTACTCTCCAAACTTGCACACTTACTAAATTTATGCAGTTACAAGTTGTGTGTGTCCAAATGAGCTCTAGCATACTGTATTTATACTGCTCTTCCTTGTATTTATCGGACAAATTCTCTTTCTAGAGGCTAGAAACTCAATATTAATTATTTTCTTTAGTTGACTTGTCTTCTAGGGTTATGTCCAACACTTTAGGGTTTCTTCTTGCTTCCCAGAATATTCTAGTCTTGTCAGGGTTACACATGGAAGTTTAATACCTCTCGTAGCTACCATAATATCAACATTCCCTCCTAGCTAGGTGTGACGATTGAAAATGTCAACATAATTTCACCTGCAAAGTGTTGCTAAAGCCTATTATTATATAAGACTAAATAATGCTAGTAGGTGGGACCCCCTTGAACTTTTGAAGATCAGACCTGTTCATTTTCAATATTATGATGAGGTGCTACAAAGGTTTACATGGTTGATGATAATATGGTCATCATTGATATGATTTGAGCCTTGAGATGTTGTTCCTTCATGATACTACAACCTGCTATTCATTATGGTATTTTTTCTTCTCGCACCTGCACAATAAAAATGTTAGCGAAAATTGAAGAAAGTCATTTGGAGGAAAAGCAAAATACTATATCTAATGCAAAAGAGACCTAGCTCTGTGATACTATATGCATGAAACTACTTGTTGATAGTGGTTAAGTCCTAGATAACAAGAAAATGGCTATGAAAAATTGTTAAATTACGTTATATATATATATATATATATACATATGGTGGAAATTTTAATGGTGCATTTTGGCAAGGAGATTATGCATTGGTTGATGAAATCGGTAGCTGATATGCATATGTTATAAACCTTGGTGGCTCATAGAAGTAATGGATTTTCAATTTTAATGGTTATTATGCTATGGGTGATAATTATATTGTATAGTGGTCAAGCAATTTATTTGAGTTATAACATGGATGGCGCATTTGGCAAATGGTTGAATTGTGTAACTTGGGTTATGTTATGGTTTAAATGTGTTGATATTCATGATGCATTGGTTGATTAACGGTGTTAATGGATGGTTCATTGGCATGTAATGTGGTAAATGAGACAAGGGTGGAGGCGACGTGCTTTTACTGCATGTCACCTTTACCCTTTCCATTGGCCGCCACCCTAGTCGGACTATTGTTCGATCTTGATTTTGTGTTCACACTTCATATTTTTAGCAGGGTGAAACCACTCGGCAACCTCTCATCTTAAGGATTTCGATTAACAGGTATGTCTCTTTTGGCTATTCTTGACTTTTCTCTGGTTATGAAATGGTTTTGGCTCATTTGTGTGGGTTTTTGTTTGTCCCGAGTGCTGCAACTATGTGAAATTTTGGTTTTGAATGGAAACCGATGGTTATGTTGTAATAATTTTAAGTTCATCAAAGTTGTTAGTCTTCCTAGGTGATATCTCTTTGTTACCACTGCATTTTGGTTGAAGGGATTTGTTTAAATCATGGATGAAGGGTGGTATTCACGATTCTTGGGTTTAACTAGAGCCATGCTCCCTTGTTTTGACCCCATCAAGGAATTGTCTCTCATTCAAAAGCGTCATAGCTTCCTTGTATGTACACCTTTGGCTTCAAAGTTTCACTGCAGTTAGTTATGTTCCTCCTGTGAAGGCTACCGTGCAAACCCTTAACTCTCTAGACTGGATTTGCATAGGGAGACTATCGAGTCTGCCAAGTTGTTTTTGGTTATTGCGGTCTTTTGTTTTGAATACAGGCTCACCCATTGGTCATATAAGCAGTCATGTTGGTATGGTTTTTGTCACTGCCCCTGTGGAAATAACGTGGACCTTACATTTCCAATTTTCACTACCAAAATTTCACAGTCACCCGCCTGATGTAAAAAACTCAGTTGTATTTAGTGGAAGGGCCTCTACCCATTTCGGTTTGATGCATGGGTATTCAAAGTTACCACAGATTGTTCTGTTGATTGATTTTTCCTACCACAGTGGAGAATTGTTGGTTGGTGTGCAGTCATTGATTTTTCACTTATAGTGATTTGGTTGATGGATGACATTGGTCACGAATGTTTAGGGTTTCTCACACAGTTCATGTTCTATGTATGGTGTTTTATGAAACATGGGGCACGATAAATATGGTTTCCCTGGGGCCGAATGATAATTGAACCGGATAATTGTAGAAGGTTTATCCATGACATCCTTGAGTTGTTGGTTATTATACAGGTGAGA
>CBVK0100043368.1:0-35988 GCA_900067695.1 Picea abies
GTTTATTTACTCTGCAGTTATTGGAAGATAATGCTACATTGATATAACACTTGGATTATATGGTTAAAAAGGATTAAATTTCTCTATTATTGATTCACCCCCCTTCTCAGTAATCCAACAATTGGTATCAGAGCAGGTTTCTTCAGAAACCAATTTAAGCACAGAAAGGTAGATCATGGAGAGAAACAACTTGTATAAAAATGGAATACCACAGTTCAATGGACAAAAGTATGCATTTTTTAGAACAAGGATGAAAACATATATACATGCACAGGGATTTGAAATCTTTCAATCAATTGTCGATGGATACACAACTCCAGCAGTTCTGCCAACAAATGACAAAGTAGTGAAACTTGGTTAGAATAATTCCAAAGCCAAAAATGCACTTTTGAATGGTCTTAGTGAAACTATATTCACCAAAGTTTCACATTATAAATCCACTAAAGATATTTGGGACAAACTTCAAAATATTTATGAAAGAGATTCAAAAGTCAAAGTAGCAAAGTTTCAAACTTACAGAGGTCAGTTCAAACAACTTAATATGAAGGAATTTGAGAATATTGAAGCTTACTTTTTATGATTTGATGAAGCAGTAAATGCAATCATAGGATTGGGAGAAGAAATCAAAGAATCTGTAATTGTTCAAAAAGTACTAAAATCTCTTCCTATTAGATTTGACCCTAAGATATCAGCACCAGAAGAAAGATCATATCTAAATTCAATAAGCATGGACGAATTACATGGAATATTCATAGCATATGAAATGAGAAATGAACATGAAAATTCAGATATAAAAGAAGCAACCTTCAAAGCATCCAAAAAGTCAAAGAAAAAGGGAAGGAAAAAAGAAGAACATAGCAGCAACAGTGGAGTCTCGAAAGATGATGAAGAAGTGGCCAACTTTGTCAAAAGACTGAACAAGGGAACTGGCGGTAGGTAGAGAGGTAAGCTTCCTTTAATTTTTTTTAATTGTGATGGTATTGGTCATTTGGCTAACAAATGTCCTTATAAGAAAAAGAGAAATGATGAAGGTTACTCAAAAGGAAAACAAACATATAAAGGCAAAAGAACCACAAAGAAAGTTTTCAAGAAAATATTATGCACCAAAGAAGACATCTCATCATTAGATGAAGATGAAGTCAGTGAGAGTGAGACAGAAAGAGTTTTATTCATGGAAGTAGAAGACTCTAAAGAAGAATATGAAGAAGTCTAAGAAGAAATTGAAGAGGCAAAAGTTGACTACCGAGAGGAATTAATGTGTGCCATAGAAGTTATTAGAAGAGCAAAGAAGAAAAAGAAGAAACTACAAGCATAAATAGACAAGAAATAAGACACTCAAGAACTAGAACAAATGATCACAAATTTGAAGGTTCAAATAGAAGAAGATAAAATAATTGAAGAAGCACTCAAAGAACAACTAGAAGAAAAATACAAGATCATTGGAAATTTGGAAGCAGAGATTGTCACATTAAGAAATGATCTTCAAAATAAAAATATGCAGAACAACTCAAAAGTTTTAGGTGAAATTATCAGCAGTCAAAAATATGATCATGAAAAGTATGGACTTGGATACAATCAGACAGAAAAATGATCAATCTCCAAAACAAAAAAGTAAGAAACATATCCAAAAATATTTGTAGAAACAATCAAGGGGGATATGGAGATCTACAAGGAATATTATAGGGACACTCATCCATTGAGAAGATTCATATTTCAGAATCAACAACTGACAGATAGGCCTCAGGAAGAAAAATAATTCATAAGAGTACCTCATTTCAAAAGATATTCAACTCCCAGGTATCAAACTATCTTTTTTGGTTTATGTTATGCATGTAATAAATTTGGACATAAATCTATGAATTGCAGAGCTAACAACAGGAACAAAAACAACTTTGAAATTCATACACAAAGAGTTTATCCATGAAGGCCTAGTGAAACACAGAGAAGAAGTTACAACAGGTTTGAATATTTGAGCACTGAAGTGGAATGTTACAAATGTAACAATTTTGGACACATGGCCAAAGATTGTAAAATGAAAGTCCCTCCTAGATAACCGCACAATAATAACAACAGTCACAGACAAGAACCTAAGAAAAGGACATGGATACGAAAGTAGGATGAGTATAGAAATGAAAAATGCACACTCACTCTACAAGATAATTAGAAGAAACATGGTTGGTATGTTGACAGTGGGTGTTCAAAACACATGACATCTGATAGAGACAAGTTTCTTACATTACGAAAGGAAAGATATGGATCAGTTTCCTTCGGAAATGATAATTCAGCCAAAATCATTGGAAAAGGCACAATTAGAATTGAGAAAAAGAATACAAAGGAAGAAAATGTTCTACTAGTAGAAGATATGAAACATAATATTCTAAGTGTGAGTCAAATGTGTGACCAAGGTCATAAAGTTACTTTCGATTCACAAAAGTGAGAGATATGAAAAGAAGGTTCATGAGAGTTGATTTCTATAGCTGCGAGAACTTCAAGCAACATATATGTGTTAAGTGAAATTGGAAATGAAAAGTGGTGTCTAGGAAAGGAAGATGAAAGTTGGCTATGGCACAGAATAATGGGTCAAATACATTTTGATAACCTTGTCAAATTCAGGAAAAGAGAAGCAGTCAAAGAAATTCCCCAGATCATGAAACCAACCAACACTTTATGCAAGCATTGTCAACAAGAAAAGCAAACAAAGACTAGGTTCAAATTAAAGGAATATTCAACGACAAGACCACTGGAAATTGTGTATATTGATCTAGTTGGACCAACTACAACAAAGGGCTTAAAAGGTGAGAAATACTTTATGTTATTAGTTGATGATTATACAAGAATGACCATAGTTTTCTTTCTCAAGAATAAGTCTGAATCTTTTGAAAACTTCAAGATCTACAAGGAAATGGTTGAAAATGAAATGGATTAAAAAATCAAATGCTTGACATCTAATAATAGAGGATATTTCACTTCAGAGGAATTTATGGACTACTTCATTAGTCATGGAATAAAAAGGAAATTCTTCGTCGCTAGGACACATCAATAGAATGGAGTTGTTGAAAGAAAGAACAAGACCGTATAGGAAATGGCTCGAACAATGCTAATGAATTCAAAATTGATAGATATTTTTTGGACACAGGCAATGCATACAACAGTTCACATTCAAAATAGAGTAATGCTCAGAAACAACACTGAAAAAACTCCTTATGAGCTATGGAAAGGAAGATCAACAAATGTAAAGCACTTCAGAGTTTTTGGAAGCAAATGCTACATCATAAGAGAAGATGGCAGAATGGGAAAGTTTGAATCTTGTGTGGACAAAGAAGTACTTGTTGGTTACTCAAGTACAAGAAAAGCATACAAGTGTTACAACATGAGATTGAACAAAGTGGTGGAAAGCATCAATGTAACAATTGATGAAACAGGTAGACAAGAATTAAAGGAAGAAGAAAATGAATCAATGGAATAACTTTAAGAATAAGAAACAAAAGATAAAAAAGAAGGGGAAGATGAAGAGGATCTGACAGAAACAAAAGAGAAAGTTCAACAAGTAACTCCAAAAACACCTAGCAGAGGAGTACAGAAGAATCATCCTTCAGATCGGATTATCGGAAACAATTACACAGGAGTTGAGACTAGAAGAATAATCCATTCACGAGAAAAAACACACCTAGAACTCACATCTATGACTGAACCAACGTATTTTGAAAAGGCCATCAAGGATGAATTTTGGAACAAGGCCATGGATGAAGAATTGGATCAAATAGAGAAATTTGACACTTGGGAATTGGTTCCAAGTCCAAAGGATAAGAATGTGATCGACACAAAGTGGGTATACAGGAATAAATTGAAAGAAGATGGATAGGTTACAAAGAACAAAGATAGATTGGTATGTAAAGGATGTGCACAGGTTGAAGGAATCGACTTTGAAGAGATATTTTCCCCAGTTGCCAAAATGGAAGTAATCCGATTTATTTTAGCTTATCCATGCTCCAAAAATATTAAAGTATATCATATGGATGTAAAATAAACTTTTCTGAATGGGGAACTTGAAGAAGAAGTCTACATTGAACAACCAGAAGGATTTTAGTTTTCAGAGAACGTAGATTATGTGTGTAAATTAAGGAAGGCCTTGTATGATCTAAAACAGGCTCCTAGAGCATGGTACTCTAGACTGGATAAATATCTAGAGTAGGTAGGGTTTAGAAAAGGAAGTGCAGACAACAACCTTTACATCAAGGTAAGTCCAGATAGTATTTTATTAATTGAAGTTTAAGTTGATGATATTATTTTTGGTAGTGATGATGACAGGTTAATCTAGAAATTTGCAAAGGATATACAGAATGAATTTGAAATGTCATTACTTGGAGAACTATCCTTATTTCTGGGACTTCAGATACATCAAAGAAACCAAGGATTTTTTATTTCTCAAACCAAGTATATCAAAGAATTGCTAAAGAGGTTCGGAATCAAAGATTGCAAACCAATTATCACTCCCATGCAAACTAGTTGCAAGTTAAGCAAATATGACGATTCAAAGTCTACAAATTAGAGGAAATACAGGTCAATGATTGGTAGCCTGCTATATGTGACATCATCCAAACTAGATGTAATGCAAGAAATTGGATAGGTAGCACGATTTATAGTAGAACCAAATGAATCACATGTGTTAGCAGTGAAGAGAATTTTCATATATCTGAAAGGAACGAAAGAGCTTGGATTATGGTATCCGAAAGGAAAGGATCTATCTCTTATTGCCTACATAGATGTATATTGGGTAGGTTGTATTGATGACCAATGAAGCACCAGTGGAGAAATGTTCTACTTGGGTGAGTGTTTAGTATCATGTCTAAGTAAGAAACAATCATCAGTATCTCTATCTATAGCCGAGGCAGAGTATATTGCAACAACAACATGTTGTACACAGGTTCTTTGGATGAAAAAAAATCTGACATATATACAGGTTGAGCATGATAATCCCATTCCAATCTATTGTGATAATACAAACACCATCAATATCTCAAATAACTTGGTGATGCACTCCAAGACGAAGCACATTCCAATCAAGTATCACTTTCTACAAGAATAGGTTGCAGAAAAGAACATCAGAGTTGAGTATGTGGGCAAAAAAGAACAAGTGGTAGAGATCTTTACAAACCCACTTCCACGAGAATCCTTTGAGTATCTTCACCAGATACTCAAAGTTATTTCTACTCCAAAATGAATGCTTTTGAACGCTTATCTTATGTGTCTTATATGTACACGAGGAAGCACCATAAAGAGGACAATTCAGTTAAGGGGAGTAGCCCTGGATGGAAATATACCTTTTCCATTGATGACAAATGGGGAAAGATTTATCATATACAAAGGACATATGCATGATTCCAGGGGGAGAAATGGTCACAAAGATGCAGAGGACAGAGGCATGGTTCCAGGGGGAGCATGAGTGATATGAATTCAGTATTGCATGAAATGATTTTAGTAGTGCATCAAAGTATTTTTATCAATGCCAAAGGGGGATATCTTTTATTAAGGTTGGTTGTCATTGATGTCAAACCTTGAAGAAAGTTTGGTAGCGAATTTTTGTAGCACAAAGGTTTGGGTAATGGACCCAAGGTTGTTTTCATGTATAATGGTATGAGTTTTAATATAATTTAAGGTAATAATATTCTATATGGATAGTACATGTCATTCCATTTCCAGTGGTATGTGGAATGTCACATAACTCCTCATGGTTAGAGAGTTATGTCCATGAGAAGTTGAAGAACCCAGGTTTAGGTAATGGACCCAAGTTTGTTTGATGGATAATGGTATGAGTTTTGATATATTTTCAGGTAATACTATTCTATATGGATATTATATTTCATGTCATTTTTTGTGGTATGTATAACGTCACATAACTCCTCACGATTTGAGATTTATGGCCTTACGAAGTTGGAGGACCCTCATATGCCATCTAGAAGCCTCAAAAGGTCAAAGTAGTCAAAGTGGTTTAAGAGATTTTAGAAGGTAAATAATAAAGTGAAGTGACGAGTGTACTATAATTCAAATTGAATACAAAATAAATTATTTAAATAATAAATTTAATGGAGAAATTAGAAGTGGGTTAACCCTAAAATAAGGAAAGTGAGCAAAGTGACCTAGAAGATGCTTTTAAGGAAGTTACTTGGAGAGTATAAATAAGAGGCAAGGCTCTCTCATTTTATATCAAACTTGAGCATATTCAATATCTATAGGTGACTGAGGTAAAAAAAGGATATCTAAGCCAAATTTCATAGGGAAGGTGAAGAAAATAAGGATATAATTCAAGGGAGTATAAATTCTTTTGATGATGCTTTCTAAGGTATGTTATTTACTGGTCATCTCATCATTTTCGCAATAATTTGTTTTCTAAAATGATTCAGACTGTGAAATTGATAGGACGTTGAGTAAACATATCCAAGTATCTTTGGTAAAAATTTCAGATTGTGGGTCGTTGTATTTTTGGAGTTACTCTCTGTGGAAAATAGGGTTTGTGGCTAGTCCTGAAACTAGTCTAAAACAGGTGTTTCGGGTAAAAACGTCATAACTTCTTCATAACAGATCCAAATTTAGTAAGCCAAAATGTGTTTGTTATATTACAGTATTTATTCGTCTGTGTAATATTTTTAGATCCTTTCAACAAATATTCTGTGTGGGGCACACTCTACAAGGTCGCTCTCTAGAATATGCCAGAATTCAGCAAGGTATGCCATGTTTGCTATAAATCCTTTTCTGAGAGGTTACAAGTAGTAACACCTGTAGGAATTGCATAAAACAAACTGAAGAACATTATGTACTACTTTCATATATTTATTCATTACAGGTACATAGTTATGATTATTTCAAGTTAGGGTTGTTGACTAATCCCAAACTAGTCATGTGAGACTAAATAAAAGTTTGATGAAAATGCTAGTCTCTTGTTGTGAAAGTTAAGGAAGGTTTGCATGTATGTGATCATATACACCAGGTCTATTATTGAGTTACAAATCATATTTGGATGATGAAATTGATGAGGGATTTTTGTGAAGGTGCATGTTGGGTACATGGTTGATACAAGTAGTTGATGAGTTGGCACGTACATGAGGTGTATAGTTGATGATGTTGGTACATATTGATGAGTCATAGTATGAGTCATAGTTGATGAGTAGTTGACACATGATTGGTACATACTTGTTACATGGTTGGATGCACTTGTTTATGGTACAGGTTGATTACAGGTTGTTTGGTACAAGTTGGTGCATGGTTGATGCACTTGTTCATGGTACAATTTGATTACAGGTTGAGGTACATGTTGATGCATGGTAGATGTATGGTTCAGGTTTATTGGTATAGGTTTACAACGGTATATCTCATAGTGATAGTGTGACAGTGGTTCCATCATTCTACTTCTACTTCAGGGTGGTTGGATGGGGCAAGGAAAGGTCGTTGTAGACACCTTCCAGTTGTATCCAGAGAACATAGGGGGTTGTAGCCTCCTTCTGGTTATATCCAAAGAATAGGGGAGTTGGAGATTCCCTCAGGTTGTAGCCTGAGAAACAAGGGGGTTGGAGCATCCTTCCAGTTGCAGCTGGAAAACAAAGGAAGTTGGTGCTTCCAATGAATGTAATTCTTCAAGACATATAAGAAAAAGCATTATGTGGTTTTCTCCCACTTTGGGTTTCCACATAAAACACTGGTGTATTGTGTATGTGTATGATTGTTCATTTTTTCATTGCTTATTTACTCTGCAATTATTGGATTATAATGATACATTGATATAACACTTGGATTATATGGTTAAAAAGGATTAAATTGCTCTATTACTGATTCACTCCCCCTCTTAGTAATCCAACAACATATCATCCAAAAATGCCTTAACTATGTGTTTGAGGTTGTGAAAAGCATAGGACATGGCCCTCTGAAAAGTAGCTCCAACATTCTTTAGGAAAAAAGGCATCTTTTGATACGTGAAATTACCCTAAGGAAAAATAAAAGAATTATTATGTTGGTCCTCAAGTTTGATTTGAATTTGATTATATCCCAGAAAATTTTCCATGAAAGAAAATACTTCGCCTCCCACACACTCATCAACAATTTGATCGATAAACATGGTTGAAATTTTTTCTTTCTGGTAAGGCTTGCTCAAATTGTGGAATTCCATACATATGCGAATGGTACCTTTCTTCTTGTTGACTGGAACAAAGTTCGATACCCATTTCATCAACTATACAAGGTAGATGAAACCTAGTTTGAGGAGTTTCTCTACTTCATCCTTTATCGTCGCTGCTTTGCAAGGGTTGACTGGGAAAATATTCTATCTAACAGGCTTGACATCATGATAGGTTGTGATTTTGTGCCCAAAAATTCATGGATCGATGCCTGACATCTCCTCGTAAGACCAAGAAAAGATGTCCCATAACTCTTTAAAAAGTTCAGTGTAAATCTAAATCTCTTTGAAAGAACAATCTACTCCAATGAAGACATTCTCCATGACACCAAAGGTTTTGGAGATATAGATAGGAATCGTTTCAACAATTCTTGCCATATTTCCCTCAGAATATACTTCGTGTGTTTCCAGAGGGTTAATGGGACAAGTGACATCTCTGTTCATGGTCAAGATGAACTCTCATGCCTCTATTCGCTTGAGCTCAAGTAGAAAGTAATATCTATGGTGTATATCATCCCAAGGTCTGTCAAGACCTGATAATGCCTCCAATATCACCTCATCGGAGGGAAAAACCAAATCTAAAGGGTATTGAGTGGTGAGAGAGTCGTGAGCCCAATTAGGCTCAAGAACAAGATTTGGCTCCTATGGGGGAGTCAGATCAGGGCTGGCCGAGGCATTGTGGAAAATGTTGTATGAAACCTCGACAGTGGATAAGGGCATGGCCATATCAAGACTCCCTAACCCCTCCATCGAATCCAATGTGGAAGGTAAATTCATTGCAACCTTTGGATGGTCAGGAACAACTGAAACAAACCTAAAGTCATTGGAGGGTGCCAAATAGTCAAATTTTCCCATCAAAGATGGAAACAATCCATCCCCTAAGTTGATTGTTCCCGACTGTGGGTTATCAATCATTGGGACAATGTATGCCCTCGATGAAGGGTTAGGATGAGAGAAGGATAATTGTTCGACGGTTATAATCTGTTCCTTGTGTGGAAAATATAGGACCCAAAAAATGGTGGCTACAACTGTGTTCATTGCGTATGTCCAACTCTATCCTAACAAGAGATTATAGTCGAGAGGTGCATGGACTACTTCAACCTTGAAACACACAATTTTACCCTCTAACTACATGGGGAAAGAGGGAATTATACCATGTGGTCTGAACGACTGACCATCAAGTTTTTTACGCAACGTGGGTGACAGAGCCAACTCAGGCTAGCCAATTGCCTTCCAACATGCCAACGACATAACACAAGTTGAGGCAACCTCATCAACCACCATACAAATACTTTTCTGTTTCAACGATTTCGTGGTGTACACCACTACTATCTGAAAAGTGACATGGTGAGGAAGATGAGGTTTATGGTCAGTTGGATTGAAAATAATCCTTCCTGAGTTACTAGGCTTAGCTTCTCCCAAGGTCGAAAAAAAATATTTTCTCTGTGATGGGAAACTCTGGAGAACTTCCAAAGCAGACATTGGGCAAGGAGTTTGTGCCAGATCCTCCACAATAGAGTAATTCTGGGAAGTCCTCACATTTTGGTTATGAGAATCCTTTTTGAATTCTCCCTTAGGGATGTGAGTCAATGTTTCTACCACTATATTATCAATTTGTATAGGATTCAATGGGTTGGAAGAATCTTTTCCCTTATCAATAGATTCTAACATCCCGTAGTCACGATCCCTGGTCGATAAATGAGCATCATATTTAAGCATATAAAAATTTGCGTTTGAGTTACTAGAATTAGGTGCGGGGGGGTCTGTAACTACCCCCTAGTGTGCTCGTGGATGTGGAGGATTGAGCCATATTTTTCCCTTATGGAAAAGGGTTTGTCAACATAGCAGGTTTTTGTTGTGCCAATAGCCTCTGGGCTTCTTCAAGCCGAGGGCATAGGTGAGTCAAATGATCTTCCATGAAAAGATTACATGGAAACTTCAATTTCCTCTTCTCAGTTTTTCACTCACCAACATTATTTTCATCCTTTTTATCCCCTTTACCCTTCTTTCTTTTATGTTTCTTCTTTCCCTTGGTCTGCTGGTTAGCCTTGGGAGTTGTTGATTTCACACTATGTTCATCCAACACCTAGGTTGTAGGGGAAGCCGAACTAGAGGTTTGGATGGCCATAGTCTGTTGAATCGATAATTGTTGTAATTGATTAGACAACATATCCTTGGACTTGATTTTTGTTGAGCCCACTATGCCATCAGTGTGGGGCCCAAACTATTGTTTGGCCTTATCGAGAGTTGACTGTGGTACATCTAGTAAGATATCATATAGCATGTTGGACTGATATTAAATCAATTCCAACTGTTGGTCTCTCATAATAGCCTCTTCTTCAGAAAACACTATGGACATTGCTACATCTTTGGACACACATGGAACCAAAGATTTTAAGAAACACTGAAGTAAGAATGCAGGAGGGACATTGACCTTAATCAAGCTCTTTCATTTCCACCATTCTCGGATGTGATCTGAGATATGGTCGACCTTCGTTTGCTCGAAGTTGTCCAATGACTTGGTGTTGACATCGTATTTCACTAACAACTGGAAATGGTTCAAAAAAGCCATAGCCAGGTCATTAAATTAAGAGACCTTTGAGATGTTGAGATCGATACACCATTTTGTTTCACCCTTGATAAGAGTGCATTGAAATAGGTTCAATTGAATAAAGTCATATTTCAACGAGTTATATGAGCACTACAGGTAAAAAGTTGTCACATAATCACCTGGATATTTACCAGGCTTTCCCTCAAACTTAGGGATGTCAGAAGGAAACTTAGTCGGCATGGGGGGCCAACGCGGATCATGATAGATCAGGTCATTTAAAAATATCGACAAGTTTGGAAAATGTAGGGTTTCCAGAAAGGGTAGTTTCGGTTATGGAGTATTTACATGAAAAGAGGGACCTATATTTTTATTGGCACCAGGTTGTGAGGAAAATTTGGACTACTGGCCAAGGTTTTGGTAGAAACCATGGCCATGACTAGTAAAAGGAGCTTGCATTTGTTATTGCATCATTGGCCTATTCCCAAAGTTAGATGACATAGATTGCACAGGGATTGCCCCCTATGTAGTGTTCCGGAGACATTGGTTGAGGATACCCCCATCCGATCCTACAGGGATAGGTACTAAACTTTTCCTGGGGTTCCATTGAATATGGAAAGGGTTTCCCACGACTAGAATCCCTGATGAGGGAAAACCTTGCGAAAAATTCCAAAGACCCTAGGTGGAGTGAAAATCTGTCATCTCTCCCCACGAAGAAATAACACTTTGTGTAGGGATTTGGTGACCAAAGCTGGGGTTGGCCCCAGTCGAGAATGTAGATGAAGAAAAGGAATTATTTCCAAATTCTCAAAGTAAAGAAAACGACATTGACACCACTGACGTCATGGAGGATGAAGGTCCTAAACTGCTTCCAGTGAACAAACTATAGTTTGTATTAGGCTCGATCGACTTTTGAAGTGTTACACCGAGAAAAGGGGACGAAGGAGGTATATGACCCATGTCGTAAGGAATAACATTAAACAGGGTAGTGTTTCCTATGACATATCCTTCCAAGGGAGCATTAGAGCTCCCTGGCCCTAGACCCATGGTCTGTAAATTAGAGTAAGTAAGAACTGATTTCAGGTAAAAACTAGGCATCCCATATGAGAAAGGAATTCCTGACAATTTTGAATAAAGGGAACAATGGTCGAAACCATCAAAGGAATCATACCACTACCCGAAGTAGTGGTCGTAGAGAGTGTCGTGGTCTTGACAGGAGAAGGTGGGGGAGGAGGTGCAACACCCCCTCCTGTGGCAGTTTCAATAGGAGTATGAGGACTCCAAGATGAAGTAGCATTGGATGCTTCCATCGTCACTCGCTGAAAAAACTTTCGGTCGGGTGAAGTTAACTTGGGAGGTACTATTTGTATTAGAAGTGGTGCTGATAAATCATTGATAAGAGGATTTGTTGGCCTGAAATTCTTGGTCTCGAGGTTAGAAACAATGGACTCCTCCGCTGCAGGAAATTCTTCTCTCAGATTTGTCTTGGGTACAGTTTCCTGTGCCCTGGTAGTTTCGAACGATCCTTCTTGATCGATCCTATGCCTCAATGGTGGCAGAGGTTGCTCCAAAGTAAACGACATCAGGCCCGAGATCCTATGCGATCGACAAAGATATTGATATTCCACTTTGTGAAATGATCAACCGACATTGTAAGCTATAGATAACATTCAACATAGAGCACACAATAAAAGTTCCTAAAGGCAGATCAAGCAGACAACTAGCTAGTAGGAAGAATATTTACACCAGTTGACAATAGAGAAATTTTTTGGTGCAAGTATAACTCGAACATGGAAACACCCTCTAGGTATACTCTACAAAGAGAAACCAGACTTCTACCCTAGGTACCATGGTATACCCCCACAGTCACCTATGTAAGTCCATAAAAATTGGCAACTAAGTTTCCATCTCGTAGTTAGTCACCAGGTGGGTATAGTTGATAGTCAGACTGATCTTAATGAGTAAGATAACAAGTCTGAATCTCTTCAAGGGTACTGAAGGAAATTGGTATGGAAGACAACTAAGGATCTCGAATGGATTTGAGGTCCATGAGGCTCCGTAGTAAAATGAAATCAACATAATTCCTGAGAAAGCCCCTGAATATACAATCTCCACTGCGTTTGGTCCAACTTTGGAGGGGTTATCTCCTTTACCTTTCCTTAAACGATGTCGTCTTTAACCCATGTGTTAGAAGGGGGTATCAAATGACTCTTAGGACATTGGAATTTAGACACTCCCTATCTTAGACTCCAATCTTTGTTTTAAATGGCCTTGAAGATTTTCTTCTTCACACCTATTTCAAGGCCCTAAAAGCCTAAACTAGTTGGTGAACCCTTCAAACATAAATTCTAATAGATTTTAAGTTAAGAGTTGATTTTATAGGCTTGATTTATGCAAAGGAAATGAAAGTGAAACTAGTGGTGTTTGAAAATGAAGAAAACTTTTTAAAGAACTTATGAAAAAACAATCTAGATACTTCGAAAAATTAAAGCAAAAGCTTGCAAAATCTTTGTGAAAATCAACTTTTCAAATTAATGTTTCAAGATCTTATAACTAAAAGTATCCTAGAAAAAAGTGCTTTTCGTTTCACGATGTAAAACTACTTGTATTTTCAAGAAATAAATAAAGAACCTTGAAACTCAAACTCTCTTATTTTGCAAATAAACAACCTACGCTATACTGCCAAACTAAACATAAAAAATATTTTTTGATTTTTTGAACTGCTTTAACAAGAAAAACCAAAGTAAAATTTTATTTTTTGTTTGTTTTTCAAAGCATGAAACAGGGGAAAAAATTGAAAACAAAAACCAAGGTTGACAGATACCCTATACCTACTGCATAAATGCAAGGATTCGAAAGAAACCAAAGGAGGATCTAAAACTTGAAATTTCACTCTATACCTCTACGGTAAGAAAACGAAAACCAAGAAACAAGTTTAAACTGAATCTTTAACCCAAGCTAAGGCCACTAACATAGAACTTTGTAAATTCTAAGAAATCCTTGAGAAGCCCAAAGCTTCTGTCAGGAAAGATACCAGCTCCTTAATTTTTAAAACACCCTCAAGACAGAGACTTGAGTTGTTGCACCGGTATCCTGCATCTGTACGTGGGTTGTTTACTGTGCAGACGATGTATGTACGTGGGATGAGCCAAAGTAGAGCATGTACACGTCTAATTTTTTTCAAAAAGAAAAAGACTTGGCACATTGACTGGAAGGGAAAGATGGTAGGCACATTGAAGGTGACCAGAGACCCTGGAAAGACTTAGTAAACTTGATAAAATGTCAAAAGGAAATAAAGAAACCAATTAAATCCAAAAATCCTTCCACTAGGACCCTAGAGAGACTCCCTAGTAGAGTCGCCAATTCTGTTAGTGGGAAAATCCCCCTATTACTATACCAGGTAAAATATATAGGTAGAGCAGTGATCTTCCTTAAAAGGAAACCCTATTTCTAAACTACCCCAAACTATCTGAACATAAAGACAAAAAGAGAAGAAGGAATATAAGTAAATGTACCTGTGGTCCTACGTCTGATGTAGACTTCCTTCAACCTTGTAGCTTCCCTGGCTGTGGGTCTCCTCCCAAAGATGACCTACAAGAAAACTTAGGCATACAATGCTACAAATATACAACCTCTAATCATTCATATTATCATTCATAATAAGCATAGATACATTAATCAATAAATATATCAAGACACAATATATTGGGACAAGAAAAGGATTCTTTTATTCAAACTGAAGATTAAAATGTTACAACCTTCATGTCGACAATGCTCCATGAGCCTCATTTGGGCTCCTCTTACTTCTTCTCCAAGTACATCATTCCATATTTTCCTCTCAAAATCAATTGATATCCTTAGGAAAAGGGAAGGGATTGTATAAGATAAAGGGATTGAGAGGGAATGTTGAGGCCAAATCTTAGAAAGGGTTGCAAAAACTTGGGCAATGAGGGGAAGGGAGTTTGGAAGAGTTTCTTTGTTATAATGCTTGATTATGGAATGAGACCCCAATACCTATTTTTATATGACAAAATGATATTTATTTGGTTTGGGGACAAGCTACGACCGGTGAAATGGTTGGGAAACCTCCAATAGCCTGTAGAATCTACCGAATTCCTTACAACTTTTTAATTTTTTCAGCTTTTGGAGGTAAACATAGGTTGTTTATTATGAAACCAATGTATGTACATGGGATTTATAGACATATCATGTATGTACTTGAGAAGTAGTGAAACAGGGTGTGTATATGCTCCAAAAAATGGTTTTTTAAGAAAGAGTCTCAACAACAGATTGGCAAATTGTGCAAGTAGAAAGACCAATGCCATGTACACATAAGTAGGGAATTTTAGGGCTATAACAACTACATAAAGGAGAATAGTGTATAGTTTAGATATGGTCTTAAGAGAAGTCAGAGGTAATTTTGATCCTGAAGAAGTTGTTCTGAATGAGAATAATCCTGAGAGGGTGCGATTTGAACTAAGGAACGAAGAAGATGATTGAGATGAGTTGAATGAACCTAATGAAGAAGTGGAACACCAGACTTCCATGGTAAGGAGGTAAATAATAATAATAAAACTAGTTGAAAGATATATTCCATCGTACTTATGTTTCAAATTCATGTTAACTTCCATCGATGATGAACCCAAGTTGGTCGGTGAGGCAGTCAACTCTGAAGAGGGTAAACTGTGGAAAGATGCCATGGTTGAAGAGATAGAATCCTTTCAAAAGAATGAGACAAGGGATTTATTCAAGTTACCTAGTGGAATACATCCCATCATTATAAAATGTGTATTGAAGAAGAAGATGAATTCCACAGGACATGTCGAGAAGTTAAAAGCTCGACTTGTAGAAAAAATTTATTCCCAAGTCGAGGGATTTGAATTCGGTGATATTTTTTCCCCTGTTGCAAAACTAAATTCCATTAGAGTACTAATGTCTCTAGATGAAACATTCCATATGGAAATAGAATATATGGATGTGAAGACAATGTTCCTACATGGGGACCTAGATGAAGAAATATACATGAAACGTCTTGAAGGGTTTGTTGTAAAGGGAAATATAGAGTCGGTGTCCAAACATAAAAGATACCTCTATGGTTTAAATCAATCGACAAGGATGTTGTAATAGAAGTTCAACACATACATCATTAGTTTTGGATTTTTGAGATGCAAAGTTGATCACTGCATATATTATAAGGAATAAGGTGGATGCTTCATATATGTATCTTTGTATTTTGATGACATGTTGTTGATTGGAAACAACATGGACACAATAAAGGAGGTGAATAAGAAACTATCCTCCAAGTTTGACATGAAGGATCTCGGTGCAACTAACTTCGTTCTGGGAATGGAGATTAAGAGAAATCGAGCTACTATAAAGCTTGGGTTGAACCAAACGAAGTATATTGAAACAATTCTGAAACATTTCAACATGCAGGATTACAAACAAATGAAGATGTCAATTCCTATGGGAGAAAGGATAAATATTGAACAGTTTACAGAGACACAAGAAGAAATAGAGGACAAGTCACGTGTTCCCTATTCAAGTGTTGTTGGTATTCTAATGTATGAGATGGATTTCGCTCAACCAGACATTTCCCATGCAATGGGAGTGTTGAGAAGGTACATGTTAACACATGGAAAGGAGAATTGGGCTGCTATCAAGAGAGTATTCAAGTATTTGTGTGGCACGAAATACTATGCTATATGCTACCAAGGAAGACCTAGAGGTGAAAGTGGTAAATTAAATGTACATGGCTTTGTCGATGTCGATTGGGCTGGAGATCTGAATTGATGGAGGTTGACTAGATGATATGTCTTCAATATGTTTGGTGGAACAATAAGATGGATGAGTAAGCCATAGGTAGTCATTTCCTTGTCAACAATAGAAGTTGAATACATGGCGGCCACTCATGGAAGCAAAGAATTAGTATGGCTGCAAAGGTTGTGTTCAAGAATCGGGTTTGAGCAAAGAGTTATGAAGGTAAGTTGCGACAGTCAAAGCGCAATATTTCTCACAAAGAACCCTCTTATCATTAAAAGAATAAGCACATTGATGTACAATACCATTTCGTAAGATATATGGTGGAAAGTAAAAGGTGCTACTGGAGAAAGTAGACATGTTGGAAAACATAGCAGACTCATTGACCAAGTCTGTAAGTGATGCGAAGTTCTCTTGGTGCAAAGAGGAAATGGGAATTGATTCCCTGGGTCTGTGAATGAAAGTTCAGGAATCTCTTGTTTTAGAAAAGAATACAACAAGTAGCATAATTTTGGGTTGTTATATTCTTTTTGGTGAAAGTATAGTCGAGGTGAATCGACTAAAGGTCAAATCCAAGGTAGATAGACAACAATTCAAAGGTCGAGGTGAGTCAACCGAGTGAATTCGAAGTCTAAGTTCAAGGAAGTTTGACATGATAAAGGCATCGAAAACAAGTTGAAGAGGTCAACCAACATGAGGTCGACAGGAGGATGTGTGGCGACTGACTAAATACCGAATGAAGGTTGATTGGTATTTGACTGGTAAACGACTTGGATTTGACTGTAACATAATATCGAGATTTGTGGGATTTGTAGCCAATCATGTACATGGATATGTAACTATTTTTGGGCACCAAGTCTTTAGGGTTTTTCATGTTTTAATGTCTTTAAAGAGACGTGTTGTAAGGATGTAAAGGATAATGAATTAATGAGTAAATGGTAGGTTGCTAGTCATGTAGATATAATCCGGATTGGCTACAAGGTTTTTCTTGCACATGAAAGAGGGAATGATGTCGATTGTGTCTTAGGTGTGGACCAAGGTTAGACATGTAACATTATATTCAGATTGAATAAGACAACAAGAGAGAAGGACGCTCATGGAATGTTGCTTTTCCTGATTAAGGGTTTTGAGGGTAAAATATCAATGTACTATGTGATTGCTTGTGTCATTTGCACTCTTGATTAAATTTTTCTTCTCTTCTACTAGGTTTAGTGTGGAAGTGTCTCTCATTTCCTGACAGGTATTATTTCCATAATGCATAGTCTTCCATGATTTTTTCCATCTCACTCAACTGCATTTTCTCCAAGTCTAGTTCTCCAACATATGTTTTGGTTATGACTTCTAGCTTTAATTATCGCTTGGTCTTCTTGATGAAGCTCTTGGATAGTGTTATTAGCTTCATTGGTTTCATTAGGTATTCATTAAAGACCTCTTGATTAGCTTCGGTAAGCTTCTCAATATTTGTCTAACTGGATTCCCTATTTTCTTCTACGTGAGATATCCTTAGTTCCCATGGGGTTGCATTGTTAATGTCTGTCATGATATTCATTTCAAATTATTCAAAGAGCTCATAGGAAGTGTTCTAAAATATCTTGTATGCCTTTGTCAATGTTTTTTTGAATATTTCAGATGTCTTCTAGTAGTGGATTCCATGTATCAAATAAGACCCGATCCTTTTTTTTTTTCTATTGGAGTATAGTGGAAAGGTGACTGGTGGATTCTTGTACACACTCTGCCAATCAATAATCTATCAAAGTCATCTTGAGCCTTTTGATATTTGTCCTTGATTTCTTCAATATTGTCTTCCATCCTTATCTAGTCATCTATGTTCCTTTGGATGTCATTTAATATGCATAAACACTTCCCTTTCTCTTATTTCAACTCCTCATTCATAGATGTGCCTTCTGAACTGAGGGATTCTAGGAAGATAACTCATTTATTTTCTCTAATAGTATTATTAAGTGTTTCTTTATCATGCTCCAGCCCCTGAATTTTGTGTTCTAATTATTCATTAAACTTGTTGGCCTCCATGCTTTCTATTTACAGGATGGTCAACTCTTGTGTGTACTTATTGTTTAACTTCTCTATCCCCTTGGAATGTGCCATATTGAGGGCATCTAATTCTTCTCTTTGAAATTTTTAAGATATTTGGACTCTCTTCTCAAACTCTGCACTCATTTCATCTTTATGTGTTTGTAAAACCTTTTCCATTTCTTCTTTGTGGAGATTCTATGCAATTCTAATTTCCTTTTCAAATTCAATAGTGATGTCATCCTTTTGTGTGTTCATTATTTTATCCAAATCAACAATTCTTGTTTGTGTTGTATCCAAGGTAGCATCCAAGTCATACACAAACATGACATTTTCTCCTATGAATGCATGAAGAGTAGAGGCAATTTTGATAGTGTTTTCTTTGGGATTTGACTCTTCCTTCCATTCAATAATTATTTTATTCAATTGTTGGACGATAATTGTGTCCCCTCTTTTCGTTATGCTTGTTCTCTTCTCTATTCCTTTATTTTTGTCACTATAGTAATATTCTCTTACTGCTACTACAACCTTACATAATTTCAACTCCTGTGAGGAGAAGGATAAATTACTTGGTATGTCCATGAGAGGGGTGCATTCTTGTGGGGAACTGTCAACTATGCTCACACACAGAGTTGTTGGAATGTTTTGGTCTTCACCTAGTTTCTTATGTCATTATTTATTTTATTCCTCATCAATTTTCGTTTTGGATTAAGCTTCAACAACCTTCTGTTGTTTTTCCTCTTCTTTCTTTTTCTTTGCCTCTACTTCTTCTACTATTCTATTTCTCTCCTCTTCATCCCTTTTCTTTTGTAATGCATCCTACTGGGATTTTTCTTACTTTTTTGTCCTTTTCTTCTTGTTATCAACCAACTTCTTTAATTCATCTTATTTTTTCTTCTTCTCATCAACCAAATTCTTTAATTCATATTATTTCTTATTCTTCTCATCTATCTTGGAAATTTTCTTGGGTTCATCCTTCTCCTTTCCTATGAAGTCATATTGGCTCTTTTTATTCTTCTTTTCTTTCTCTACTTATTTTCTTTTATATTCCTCCTCTTCTACCATTTCCTTCAAGTGTCTTTCATTTGATTTTCTTTTCTCTTATTGTTCCTTTGCCTATAAATTTTCTTGTTCCTTTACTAGAATAAATTAGAACCGTTCCCTTATTTTTCTCCTCAATTTTCTCAAAAAATGTTCATTCATGGAGATTGTAGGCTCTAGGAGATGATATCAGAGTCTTATGTCCTCCCGTATCAAGGATTCTATCTAAATATTTTATTTTATAACAATTGTAGCAATTCCTGGTTCAAGATGTTTGGGGCACCAATTTTCTACATTGTTGCAGGGAAAAAACATCAGTCGATTAACTAGGAGGTGAATCCATCTCTTTTGAATGTTCTGATAAACTTCCAGGTTTTCATCTTCATGTGGGAAATCTATTCTATTGAATATCTTGGAGATTTCAACGTATCAGGGACAATGGACTACCCCATTGTGATAGTTAGTTTCTGTAGCTATAATGTCACCTGGGTTCACAATAGGCGCAAACACATTTTTTGTGGTGTTTTTTCCCTTTTTGGTTTATGGGCGTGACATGGTGTTGTTTTCATATCTTGTAATAAACAAAGATCTCATAAGATTACCAAAAATATAAAACATTACAAAAAATTGAAATTATACTAATCACATACCCATTTCTTTGAAATTTGGTTGAGGTTTGATGTCATATTACAATCGTAGTATGCAGAGTAGATTTTCTTACAAGTTTATAGAGGCATATAATAAGTTAGTTAGGGTTTACAAGCTTATGTATATGGAAATTACCTTAACCATTCATAGTTGATGCTAACTGGAGGAAATTTCATTTGCATGCATAAGGTAGTGTCACCATTAACGTGTCTGAAAGTAAAGATCACAAAAATATGTGTATTAGAAGCATAACAATCAAAGGTTGGGTTTGAAAAATTTCCCCGATAGTGCTATTGGAAGGAACTTCCATAAGAGAGGGGAATGTGATGGTTATTATTCATTTCAATGGGAGGGGTATAGAGGAATATTCCCTTTTTAATTGGGAAATGTGCCAATGGAAAGAAGTTAAAAATCGTGTTAATATTTCTCTATCTTTGTCTTTTATTAACATGTTTTCCCTATCTTTTATAAATAGTTTCTTTTATTTCCCTATCTTCATCTTTTAAAAACTGGCTCCAACAAACAACCTTCCGATGCTACTATCGGGAAGGGTCACCATCAGAGAGGAGGGGTCATGTTACTGTCTAAATCCAGTGAGAAAGGTATTGCAAAATATTCCCTTTCTCGAAAATGATGCTTCAATGAAACAAATTACTCACGACAATAAAGAAAATAATGTATGAGGTTAGATTAACCAACCAACTGTTATTTTCTATGTACTAGTATTAACTCTATGAGGGGCCCATTCACTTACGCTTAATACTTACCGTGTGAAATATCTTGGGTACTAGTAATTGTACACATATACCTTGGATAAGCGTTCTAATGTGTATTCAAGTCATTAGCATCTTCATCCATAGGATTAAGTTGAAAGAATTCCTAGAAAATATTCATGTGATCTTTGGAAGTAGTCTCACCATTACTGGAAAACATGTGAATCCATTTCATTTTTTACTAAGGAATCATCCATCGAGGGTACCCTGGGATTTCGCTCATGTCCAAGGGTATGAAATTTTCACCTGGATCACATCCCATAGAGTCCATGGCTAAAACGGTTGGTTGCTATGATAATGTTCAACACATTTCTCCATCAATGGAGTCACCAGATGATTAATCTTGTATCATCAAAGGAAGTTATGGAATCACCCTCAGCGGAGTTGTCGAGTAAGCTTGTAATATAAGAGACTTGGGAGAATCTTACCAAAATATGTTTCATTGAGGAAAATAACTCAATCCTCCTCGAAAACAATGCAAAAATAATATCACACAATTTGTACTTGTACAAGCCCAAGACAAGTAAATCAAATTGGTGTAAACACAAGATGACCCACCATTGTCACCTTAGTGGGAAATCCCCACGTTTTAGGGATGGATGAGGTCCATCCTAGGAGAGACATCCCAAGTAACCTCAAGGGATCAGATAGTAAGGATATGGTACAACTTAGAGCACCCTCTCATTGGTTACCTAAGTCAAAGGGTCTATCTCTTTGAAATTTAGGAAAAAGAAAAGTTATATGTAGCTGCATGGAACAAGAACAATACATCATGTATATATAAAAATTTCCAAGTACCAATATGATAAAACACCTCAATATAAAATAGATAACATATATGTATGATGGATGAAGTAAAATTGCAGCAAGATGATGGTTTATAACAACCAATAGTATTTTTTAAGAGCCAAAAGAAATTCAATTCATAATTGCAATAAATGATAGTGAAAATATAACATTTATCAAGCAGATCAATTGGCACTTATCCCAAGAAATTTCTGATTATGTCAGGGAGAAATTAGAGTGAGTTATGCAAAAAATTATAGCAATTAGAATGGTTGTAGAAAATATTTTCAACAAAAACAACTAAATTAGTAAATTAAGCTAAGATAGGGTTAGAAAAGGTTAGTAAAAGTATTAGACAATAAAGTTTGAGAGTTGTTTGTTTAATTCCTTCATAAGAGAGCAAGTGAACTAGTGCCTTTTGGGCTATGGAGTCAATTATAGAAGTAATATAACTTGGAAAAATAATGATGATAATATTTTCGTAAGTATGATGAGATGAAGCTTGAGGTGCTATCACTTTAGGGTCTGAAGTTTCAAGACTCAAAAGATGAATTGTTCTAGAGAACAAGATCTTTTTGGATCTACCGAATTCTTATTCTTCCTTTGACTCTTGAAATATATCGCAACAAGTTTCTAGAACAAGAATCCTAAAGTGATATCACTTTAGGGATTTAGAATCCTACTCTAGACAAGATTCTCTCAACAATTTAACAAATGGAATGATCTAGAGAGAGGAGGAAACACCATAGGCTCCTTTCCTTGGGTTTTAAGCAAGAAATTTCATAATATTCAATATGAATAAGTCAAATTTACCATAAACATTCAATGCATGAAATGAAAATTGAAAATTTTACTTACTTCACCAAGAATAATCAAGAAAAAACCCTAATTGTAGATTTTTCACCAAGAATAAACCAAGAGATATCCAAAAAATGCTCCTCCAAGCCTAGTGCATGAGTAACAGAGTGCAAGTAATCGAAAGAGGGAAAAAATTTCAAACCTAATCCTCTTGTGTGAGGAAACATCTTGATGAAAAATTAAAATGGGAAGGACTATATTTATATGAGGCCTTGCAAACCACATTTGTCCAATTTTAAAGTCAAATTTAAAATATAGAGAGGGCCAACCTCATAATTTTCCCTTTACAAATTACAAAATTCATTTTTGCACAAAAATAAACCCCATAAGGGTGATGTCATCCCTCTTTAGGGTGACGTTGAGCTACAAGAATGAAACATTGAAGTTATTTGGTGCAACATTAGGTCTCCAAAGGCCATATCATGCCATCAATTTCCAAAACAAGGTTGCACGTGTCCTCCTCCATAAATCCCTAGCCCTCTTAATGGTGAATTCATGGGGTATGTAGGTGATGTCCAAGCCTCCAAAGGTTGGCATCTAGGTGGAGAGAGGTGGAGATCATCTCTTATCCATGTCAGAGTGCGCCAAGTGCAACGAATTACTTATTCAAAGTGCAAATGGTGGTCACAAGCCTGAACCAGACATGGGTTTTTTTCCAAATCCCCCATGAATGTCCAAACAATGTCATCTCCTCATGAGTGCCTGTCCACTGGGAAAGGTCCTGTAAATACAAACAGATGAACCCTCCAAGCATCCATAAGTCACAAGAATCATTCCAAGTAAGCCACATCTAATAATGGAACCACAAATACATGTGCATCAAACACCCCTTTCAAACTAAGAAAATGCTCAAATATCTTATACAATTTGTCAAATTTAGGTGTGGGAGGGGTGTCAAGGCATACTATTGGGTCAGTTAATCCCCAAGTCCAAGGTGTTTCCTTCATGAAACCTATCTAAGTCATGTGTAAGTATGGGGTGGAATGGGGTAAGACTTATAAGCATGGGGTTCATGACATATAAAGGCTCATATTGTCTCAATTATGGGTGCCTTTGTAGAGGGTGTGTTGCCCTTCATTCACGATACAACATTTTTCCAAGCCCATTTATTTGCAATTAATTTATTAGAGTGTTTCCAAGTTGTAGACAATAAGAGGCAATAAAAAGGAAAATACATAGCCCACGTGCGCTCTATCTTGGTTATCATTCTTTTCCAAGTTGAAGACAATAACAGGCACTAAAAAGGAAATGCATAGCCCACATATGCTCTACCTTGGTTGACGTGATTGATTAATTAGTTGTTTATTTTAAAGGTCCCTCATTTTTTCGAGAAGTGTTTCATTTTTTTGGGATCCTAGGGCAAGCATATGGAAGGTTTATGATCGTATTTTTTATTTTTCCAGCTACATTCCCCTCTAGACCTTCAACCCCTTCTTCCCATGAAATGAGGTATAATCCCTTCTTGGGTCAGTGCACCCGAAAACCAAAAATACGAGGAGAGAAAATGGAAGAAGAATGGAAAGTGATAAGTATGATTGGGAAAGGTACACTGAATCTTCAAGGAAACCCCCAATAGCACCCCATTCCCAAGGGTGATCAACTTAATAGGATGTAATGACACCCACCAAGGTTGAATAATGAAAAATATATAAATTCCAAGAAAATGTTCTATAATCAATAAAGGATTCTTTGCAACATATTCAAATGCTTAAATTGTTAAAGTCAAACTTACCATTAAACCAAAATTATTACCTCATGAAGCAATACTTTTTTTCCTCTAGGTCCAAGCTGGTGTAATGGATGTTGCTCTCCTGCTGGTGATGATTGATGGTGCAAGTCAATATAGGAAGGGCCCCATAAGGATATGCTAGTCAATATGGCTCTTAGAACTCAATGTATGCTACCTATGGGCCTTGTGACATGATCTCCTTACTTACCCCTAGTTCGAGGGGGTAGCAAGACCCTCATATTATATTACCTTGTCCCTTTTTCAATCTAAAATTTTATAGATGTGCCTACACCATGGATCCCACATCATTAATCCTTTACTAAAAAATGAGAAGATCGAACAACCAAGATGATATATTGAATAATTCTTGTGAAATGTTAAGGGATTGGTTCATTAACTTATTTCATACACATAAATCCTAGGAGAATAAGACACCATACAGGAGTAATCCTGACTATTTATAGGATGATGTGTGTTCCTTGTCTCTCTTTTCCCATCATTGCTTTGTTGCCAAAGAGCATCCATAGCCCCAAAGAGGTTTCATTGGTATCATACAAGCATGGCCCCAATTCTAGTGAGAATCCATAGCCTCAACGAGTTTACTTGTACTTCCCACATCATTAACAGTGCTTTCAACTTCCTTGTGATTTTAAGTTTTCATTCACCCTTAATATTTGTAATATATGCATTGCTTTTGCAATAGGGTTGTTTTAGGAAGCAGGGTGATACAAGAGTTTCTTTGATATGCTAGCCTCAATTATCACCTTGTCCTTATGGGTCCATTCTAAGAATACTCTGATATATGCTTTATATTCATGGGAAGTGGGAGACATTTCACAAATATTATCCAGATTAAATATGTTACTGTCAAATTTATTTAACCTTTGGAAACCAAAAATCTCTTGTATGAGAGTGATTACACAACTGTAGACAACCTGTCATTAGGAGTACAAATATTTATGCCAATAAACTAAGGTTTTCTCTTAAAAACATATCTAAACCAATTATTCTCTTTCAATATAACCATCATCTGTCTTTTAAGTACACTAGGTAATGATGCAAGGTATCCTTCTCACTTCTGGGTACTTGAAAAGATACTCACATAGCTTCTAAGCTTTAATTCTACTATACAATCCCAATTTCTTATTAGAAATTGTGCATGGGTAGTGAATAATGATTATCATAGATCTTATTTACAAGCAATGAAAAGTCTAAATCAAAAAATGAAAAGAAAAAAATCATTTTAAAAACATTAGCAAAACTCAAAAGGGGAAATGAAAACAATAAGGAAACCTAGTATGTACAAGGCTACATCACCAAGGGTGATTAGGATAAGTATGTTTTAAGCATTTGACCATTGACAAGGAGCTTCTCCATGTTTCCCTCCAATGTCTTGAGTGTAAAAGTTCCTGGTCCAATTTTTTTCGTGAATTTGATAGGGGCCTAGCCACAATTTCTAGAATTTGGTGTGATTTCCTTTTATCTAATCATCCTTATCCCATTTAATAACTAGATCACCATTTTGAAAATAGTTATTTCCCATAGAGTTTGTATCAAACCATATTTTGATTATTTCTTGATGTTTCACTAATATCTTTTTAGATTGCTCTCTTTATTCTTCTAATTTAAGGAGCATGTTCATTGTTTGTTTCATTACTAGGAATTCCTTGTCTTGGACAGATTGAACTAGATGCAGTGAGGGTAGGAAAGTATGAGTGTGTAATATATATTCCTATCCATATACCGAGAAGAAAGGATAAATTTCCAGGGAATAATTAGGTGTTACTCAATCTTCCCACAAAGCATTAGGGAGGGATATATTCCAATTCCTTTGGTGTTTGGTTACAATCCTTTTCATAATTTTGATCAAATTTTTATTTGTGGATTATTCTAGCCCATTACCTTGAGGATATTAATTAGATGAGTATTTAATTTTAATGTTATTTTCAAGAGCATATTCAATTAATTTCATTGAAGAAAAATATTTGGTGTTGTCAAATACTAAAGAATGTGGAATGGCAAACCTAGTTACGATATGGGATCTAAGGAAAGATATCACCTGATTTTCATTCACCACCTTGAGAGGGATTGCTTCATTACACCTAATGAAATGATATATTGAATTCATTATGTAATTGTGTAGATAAGAAGAGTTAGGGTTTATTTCTCCAATCACATCCAAACCCCATTGCTAAAATGACCATTCAATTGTAATTGGTTGCAGAGGAAAAGTAGGATTTGTTTCCCTTCTAGCTGAATTTTGGAATTCTTGACATCTTCTTGCATATGCATGTGAATCCTTGAATAGAGTAGAAAAATAGTAACCTACACTAATAATTTTGTGTGCAATGATGTCTCCCCAAAGTTTCCTCCAACTATATCATCACGTAGTTCAGAAAGGGATTTTTTTGCATCTTCCTTTTCCAAACATCTTAGGAAAACACCATCATAATTATTTCTAAACAATATCCCTTGGGCAAGGTGATATTGAGTTGATTTGAGCCTAAGTTATCTCTTTTTATTTGGTTCAATGTGTTGTAAATATGAACCATAAGTCAAACAATATTTCATTTCATAATACCATGGGTCAGTATTTACAAAGATGTAACATACTTCTTTTTCCAGTAGACTTTGATATTGATAAAGTTGGTCTTCATCAACTTTATATTTTGTTGATTCAACTGCCAACTTGTAGAGTCCTTTTCCTTTCAAAACCTTATTAGGAATTATTTATAGATAATACTCTTATAATATTGTCATACAATTATCTCTTTTTTCTCACAAATCTCTCTGCACCAAGAGGTTTCTCACTATAGGGTAGGGTACCATCACATTGGCATTAGATTTGAGTAGGTAGGGTCTGAAATTTTTGATAGCCTTAAAAACTGCATAGGATTTCTTGTCTACTTCTTGATAATCAAGTTCTTATCCTTGTATACCAAAACTCGTAAAGGTAATTGGGAATTCATTCCCTCCATCATTTTTTCATGTGAGGACAACTACAAATGCGATGTCAGAAGTGAAGGTGTAAATTATGAAATCTTTAGACAAATGTGGACTCATAAATTCAGGGGCATGAGCTATCTCTTCCTTAATCTTTATGAATGATTCTTTTTACTTAGGTCCCCATTTGTAATATGCATTTTTCTTTATCATATTCTGAAGAGGCTTGATAGTTTCAACAGAACTTGGGAAAAACCTTCTTACAAAATTTATTTTCCTAAGAAAGGATTGCATGGAATTTTTGTTGTGGGGAAAAGGAGTCTTTGAGATAGATTTAGTTATTTCAGGTTCTATCATCATACCCTGTTTATATATGACAAATCTCTATAATTTTCCTTCATCGAATACATAAATAAATTTCTTTAGATTGAGTGAAATTCCATACCTTCTGCATCTGTCAAATATTTTTCTCAACTAGGCTATATGATCTTTTTTGTCTTTGAAGATAGTGACATCATAAAGATATACCACCACAAAGTCACCAATTTCTCATATGAATGCAATGTCCATGGATATTTGGAAATTTTCCTCTACATTTATCAGTCCAAATGGCATTTTCTTATAGGCATAGGTTCCCCATTTGGTTCGGAAAGCAGTTTTCAACTGATCGTCATGGGAAACTAGAAATTGATTGTAAGTAGAAAATTGTCTAATAATGAAAGCATTTCGAAACTAGAGACCCATTGTAGGATATGTTCAATGGGAAACAAAGGATAATTGTCCTTCTCTGAGGCCTTGTTCGAGTTTCAGAAATTGACACACAATATTATGTCCCCATTATTTTTCCTTACATGAACAAGATTAGAAATACATTGGGTGTGTCGGACTGGGAAAATTATCCTTGCTTCCAATATCTTTTTCAATTCATCCTTTACACAAGGTTCTAAGTGTGGATGCATCTTCCTCAAATTTTGCTGAAAAGGATTTGTTTGAGTCTTCATTTGGATTATATGTTGGATGATCTTTGTATCATATGTCTTTAGGTCATCATATGTCCAATAAAATATTCTTTGTATTCATTAAATAACTTGGTGAATGCTTTTTTTTTAGTTGGGGAACAATTCTTTCTAAGGTTGATCTTTTGTGGTAGGCTGGTTGTTCCAAGTTTTATTACTTCAAACTGCATAGCTGAACTATTTGTTTTGTAGCTGGTCATTTTCTTGAACTTGTCTTGAATATCATAGAGCTTCTCAAGCCTCACCACATTTTTGGGGATGTTATTAATTGGAGTTTCTTTACCTTACATTTTCTAATTTGTTGGGTTAGGAAAAACAAGATTCATATCATGATCATGTTGGCCTTCTTCTATGAAAAAATCTTTGAAGTTGTCTTCAAGATGTAAAAAACTTAAGATCCACTAGTCATCATCAAAGGCTTTCCAATTTGTTATGTTGTTGGCAATTGAAGGCCTGTACAATAATTCCACATAAAAAGTATGAGGCACTATTCCTTTTGATGGAATTAACTTAGATGCAACATTATCTAGTAAAACACCATCATAATTTAATGAAATAGGAACATGATTGTTCTTAAATGCATCAAAGTGTTTGATCAAGTCCCATACCTCTTGTTGGTAATGTTTGAGGTGACTTGAAAAGAAATGAATAGTGTTTCTTACCTGTTTGATTACAATTTCAGAATAACCAAATACCTTTATTTTCTTTGCTTTCATGTCTACTGCCTTTTTCAATCATTGTAGAAGAGATTTATATTCCACAATATTGTTTGTGCATTGGAACTCAAGTCTTCATGCAAATAATTTTTTCTTTCCATTAGGATAATTCAGTATGAATCCATCACTTGTACCTTCAAGATACTTGGATCCATCAAAAAATAAAGTCCACATGCTAGGATCACCTTTAGGTTTAGTTATGGAGTTAGATTTTGTTTTATTTTCTAAATTATCGGGGTTAGTAAAATTAGAATACACTTATAACTTATCCCTATATACTATAATAGGATATACATCAGGATTAGTGTCATTCCTATATAATATATTACAGTGAGGCTCAACAATCTGAGTGCAATGAATAATTTCAGATTGTGTGTTTGACTCTACATAAGAAGAAATCTCAACAATGTGATTCCCAAGGAAAGAATCATAAGAATAGTTCCCTAAGATTGAATGGTTGAACATTATGGGTTCATTGGGATTATTTAATTATGTGACCACATGCTTCATGTAAGGTTCTTTATCTACTCTAATTTGATTGGGTTTTCCATTGTATGTCAGCCATAAGTGTGACCAATCGGTAGAAAAAATATCCATCAAGCATAAAAAACCAATCTCTACTCAAAATAATTCCATAAGTATCAGGGATATTGGCCACTATGATATCAATAGTTTGGTGTTATTTAGTTTTGGATGATGATGTGATCAAGACATTCTTTATGTCCCCAATAACTGTTGGGTTAATATTGAATTGGTCATAGATTTGTTGATTTGGTCATTTTTGGGTTTACTGTTAGTGGTTTACAGGCCCATGGTATTTTCCCATGGTATTTGATGTGAGTCTTTTCATGTATTTGAATACCTATGTTACTATGGGGAAAATGCCCCTAATCTGGGTCTAGTGACTAGGGAGAGCCTTGACACCCTAAAAGACAAAAAATGTTATATTCTACCCCAAACCAAACATAACCTTACGATAATTAAGGGAACTGAAGGAATATAGAAACATGTACCTTAAGTCCTTACGACTGATGTCGATCCCTTCCGATTGTTGTCTGTTCCAAGACTGCAGGACTCCTCCCAAAGCTGGTCTGAAATAATGCTATAGAAAAAACTAGGACAACATATGATTAATTATTAAGATTATATAAAGTGTTAGTTATTCATGAAAAGATCCATAAACATAAACACATAGAAATAAGATCTGGGAGAAGAACTTTTCTCTTTTATTAATAACAAAACTGGAAGTTACAACTTGAACTTTGCTAGCACCGCTCCATAAACCTCATTTGGGTTCCTCTACTATGTCTCCAAGTGAACTATTCCCAACAAAATATTCACCACCAACATGCCAATACAAGGGTAAAAGGATGGATGGTATAAGGAAGATGGATGGAGGGGAATGTTGAGGATAAAACTCAGAGAAAAATGCAGAAGGATTGGGGAACAAGGGAGAAAATCTGGTAGAGTTCTCTTGCCTCTAGTTTGATATCTCCAAATGACCCCCATAGGGCCCTTTTTATATGAGCATATGATGGTTAATTCATTTCCAGAAGGGCTATAGGAGGTAATATGGTTGAAAAAAACTAAGATAGCTTGTAAACTCTGTTGGAAAGTGCAGATTTTATATTTTTTATCACTTTTTAGAGTACACACGTGATTTCAGTAGTGCAATAAGTGTATGTATGTGTCCTTTCATGTATGTAGCTAGCATGTGTATGCACTCTGCATATGAAATAGGGCACGTATGTCATACAAAAAGTTGGTTTTTGAGAATAAGTCCATCAAAATGGGTTGGCATATGTATGAATGAGTGGGCCAACATCAAGGATGTACAAAAGTGGCATTTTGAGCTATAACATATGCCCCCTAATGTGTGAGTTCAAGAGAGAAACTAATGGCCGAAATACATTACAACATATTTAATAAAGTGGGAAAGCAGTGGAGTCGAGTAAACCCAAGAAAGTATCCATGAGAGATGATCTGAAAATAGAAGGATGACTTGTTATGCTATGCAAGCACCCTCTACTTCATTAAAATAAACTTTACAGGACCTTTCTTCATGTGTTAAAAATATGCAAGATAAACTTATGTGTTAAGTTCATGTATCTTCTTGTAAATGCTTATGTGTGAGGATATGTTCTTTTAGAAGGTTAAATATGTACTTGCAATAAATACACAGCAACACAACTTGCAGCAAATAAACCATCAAACGCACAATAAGAACAACATGATAAAGGAGTTCACCCCCCTCCGGGCTACATCTCCTTGAGCCTCCATCAATGGACTTGGCTCTCTGGGATTAATTTTTCAAAAGTTCTTTTACAAGCTTCTGCTCAACTCCAATGGAAAAATAGACTATAACATTGAGATCAAAACACATAAAAACCCCAAAAATGACTAATAAAACTCTGAAAACGGATCATGGCTCATCCGGGCATGACCTCTTCTACATGTGGCCATAAGCTTCCCTGAGCTTCTCTTTGGAAAAAACACCTGTAAAAGTCCTCAAAAGCCTCTGAAACTTGTCCCAATGTTTTCAGAGAATAACAATTAGCCAAAAATGATTATTCAATCACAGAAAACAAACATAGGCTCACCAAAACATGTTCTCAATCAATGAGGCCTTCAAGCTCCCTAGAGCTTGCTGAGACTTCAATGGTGAAAAAATTGCTAAATAAGTCTTCAAATGGCCTTGATAACAGCACCAATGGATTCAGCACATCCAAAAACCCCTAGCTAGGCTTTTACGGCACCTCAATCGGCCAAAAGATGAAGAAGTTAGGCCTCCTGCCATTTTCCTCCTTCAAGCTTGCTGGCTCTGGTTCGCCAAAATGCACCTTTGTGTGCTTGAACCAAGAAAACGCTCCAAATCCATGTTTAAACCCAGCACATGTGCGCAATTGAATAACTATGAAAACTGTAGGACGGTTAGGGTGCCTCCAGCCCCTAACCGCCAAGACCATGGGCATGTGGGTAAGCCCTCGAAACCATGGGCTAATCGTTTATATTGGCGAATAAAAATGAAACATGTGGTGGTCGTTCAACCGTTTCAAACCACAATTTAACACACACTTACACACTGGTCATATGGTTTAAAAGTAATAAAACCATGGTTTAAACCTCAACACAAATCCCATGCACGCACCGTTGGAGAGTATGGGCATATGCCATAATAGTGTGACCGGGGGATAACTATTGAAAGGTGTTGGAAAATATTGAACAAGCAACGAATGTGTGTTGATAGTTGTTGTCATTGATGGCAAAAACGGAGATGGCAGGATATGAAGGATAAAACCCCTTAGGGATTCAGACGTAAGAGCTCAGGAGGTACAGCATTGAAGAAAACACGCGCAGCAAGAGCTTACAAAGAAGAAGGAAGACAGAGATCCAGTGACCGTTGGATTCCATTAAAATTTCTCGAAAGGCTGACAACCGTCAGATCTGCAGAAGTTGCGAGGGAGATAAGCCATCAGAGATTCGGGGATCGGGATTTCAATATGCAAAGTTCACTCGACAACGAAAACCCCGAAATCCCGATACGCGATTTCGTGAATTGATCGCAGTCGTTAAATCAAGCAGGGATCTGGACCGTTCATTCATATGGACGCGTGGCAGCCAGGAGGCCTCATCGGAGTTTCAGGGATCAGGGTTTCAACGTGCAAAGAAAACAATGCATCGAAAATCCCGATTTCGCGATATGCGAAATCTCGACTGAATCTGCACCGTCAGATCAACATGAGATTTAGACCGTCGATCTTATTCACGACAGCAGTCCACGTCAGCAAAGGGACACGTGGCACAACCAGGGAATGACAAGTGTCAGGCAGATTCAACACTTCAGGCATATGAAAGTCACGAATTAGAGTGACACGTGGCAGGATCTAACACGTGTCAAACCACGTATGACGTCAGCAGAGGCATCGATGATCGAGACCATTCATCTGAGGGACAGGTGTCGAAGATCAAGGCACTGTCGGCATATCGGACATCAGGAAATTGGAGTTCCTGAGGTTGAAGGAAACGAGAGATCGAAGGTCTCGAAATCCCGAAGGTATCGGGACCGTCCATCTGAGGGACAGGTGTTGGAAATCAGGAGCGATTCGGCATATCACCGATCGGGAAATCGGAGTTCCCAAGGTCAAAAGAAACAGGACATCAGAAGTCCCGAAATCCTGACACAATCGGGACCGTCCATCTGAGAGGACGCGTGGCAGGAGATTGGGCCATCGGCGAAAGGCCCGATAGGAGGTTTGACTAGGGTCATGTGTATATGGTCATGTATGCCAAGGACTATAGCCAGTAGGGCTAGCGCATGGAAAGGGGCGCGCGTAAGTTTAATTCAAATCTTAAACAAGAGCCCAATTTCCTCCTGGTAATAAATATGGGACCCGATGAGCATTGAACGGGTCCTAGACCAATGGGTTTAAAAAGGGGGGTCGAGGCTCTCGACAAGAGGAGTTGCAGAAGGACGCGGAGGCCATTTTCTGACAGTAGGGATATCTACTGGTAGGTGAGGTCATTTGAGCAGGCAGCATGGCAGGTTTGAAGAGAGAGGAACCTCCTTGTGGCAGTCGGGCAGCGGATCTACATTGACAGAGAGATCTCAGCTGTGGGTTCTACAACTATGAGATCAGAGGCATCTTCTCCAGGTTTATTGAGTTATTTAATATGTGTCCTTTGGTAACTGCCTGACAGTCTGTAGATCTGTGTTTACTCTTGAGATAGTTTCTGTTACTGTCATAACCACTAGATAAAACTGCCTGATCCAGTGTGAAAATTAATGAAACGTGGTCAGCAGTGAGTATGAGGGTTAAACCTTTCAGCAATAAGCAATCTGCCAGTAGAAACTAGTGCTATCTTCAGGGGGTTGAAGCTCCCTTCCAGGAAAGGCTGGTAAACGAGAGAAGGTTGTAGCCTTCTGCAGGTAGAAGCCTGCATACTAGTATGAGTCTGCACTAGTACATTGTTGTAGAATGTTTTCTTATTAATAATCATTGAAGACAGAGACAACAACAGCGGTGGTTTTCTCCCGATCTGGGTTTCCACCTTAAATCCTGGTGTTCATATGTGTTATTCATCTTTGTTAGTTTATGTTGTTGAATTACTGTTTAAAAGACATCTGCTGAATGAAGAAATCCATAATAAGATCTCTGGATGCACTACTGTTTTCATAAGAATATAGAACAACTGATTGCTCTAAAGTAGACTAAGATTTTTCAGTGAAAGAAAAGCTAAAAATTATTGATAGCTCTAAATACTGATTCACCCTCCCCCCCTCTCAGTATTTTCAACAATTGGTATCAGAGCAAGGTTATTCTGAAAAGGCTTAACCGCTAGAAGGAAGATCAGTCAAAATGAGCAATCAAGACGGAATGGCATCTATTAGGCCTCCACTCTTCAATGGAAACAATTTAATCTTCTAGAAAACAAGGATGAGATCTTATCTTCAGTCTCTGGGAGCAGATGTATGGGCTATTGTTGAAGGAGGATATCAATATCCATCTGTAGTACCAACAGATCCAGCAGAAAGAAAAACCTACGAAACAAATGCAAAAGCAGTCAATGCTATGTTAGGAAGCCTAACTGAATCAGAATTTGTCAAAGTCATGCAGCTGAACACAGCAAAGGANNCACAGCAAAGGACATATGGGACAAAATCATTCTGAGTTATGAAGGTGATGGAAAGGTAAAAAGCGCTAAACTACAAACCCTCAGAATTCAATATGAGAATCTTAAAATGAATAATGAGGAAAGCATTGCCAATTTCTTTTTACGTCTTGATGAGATTGTAAATCGCATGAGAAATCTAGGAGAAATAATAACCGAATCCACCTTGGTTGAAATTTTTTTGAGATCCCTAACTACAAAATTTGAGTCAAAAGTATCAGCTCTTGAAGAAAAGAAGGATCTTCAAAATCTTACTGTGGTGCAATTACATGGCATACTAACTGCTTATGAAATGAGAAGAGGAGGACCATCTGAAGTGAAAGATGCAGTCTTTAGAACTTCTACAAAAGGAATGGATGTACAAACAACCAAAGGATCGGGGTATATCTCAGAAGAAGATGAGATCAACTTCATAAGGAAACTTCAAATTGGGACAGGACGATTCAGAGGTAAGCTGCCTTTCAAATGTTTTGATTGTGGAAGAGTTGGTCATTATGTTGCTAAGTGTCCTTATAAAGAAACACATAAAAAGGGGAAGGAAGTAGCAAGAAGGAATAAGAATCATTCTAGGTCTAAACAGAGTTTCTATACTCATGAAGATAGTGATGGGTTATCTGATAGTGAGGAAGAATGTGAACAAGACCTTAGACTTCTTATGGCACTTGAAAAAGGATCCAGAGAAGAAATGAATATTTTTGAGGATGCTCTAAAAGACAGTGACTTTCTTGATGAAAATAATAAACTCAAAATCTGTTTAGAAGAGAGTAAAATCACTGTAGAAACTCTAAAAAATCAGCTTGAAGAAAAGGAGAAACATAATGAGAAATTAGAATGTGAAGTAGTAAGTCTAAGAAAAGAACTTGAGAAAGTAAAGACTCTGAATATTAGATTTGCTAAAGGATCTGAAACCTTAGATGAAATTATCAAGGTACAATGTTCTCCTCTCATAAAGACAGGCCTTGGATATACTGGAGAATCTTCTCAGTATTCAGCACCAAACTATCTGAATGCAGTTACAGCTATTTTACCAGATGTTGCCACTCAGCAAGGGAATAAAGAATCTTCACAGGTAAGACATGATCATCTCAATTCAAAAACCACAAACAGGAATGCCTTTCAAGGAAACTCCAATCAACAAGTAAATTCACATAGAAGATTCTATGATCGCAAAAATTTCTTCTTCAAGGGACAATGCTTCACATGCCACAACTTTGGTCATAAAGCTGCTCAATGTGTTGCATATAAAACTATCATGACAAGAGAATCAAGAAAGAAAAGGATTGAATTGAAAACAAAGAAGAATAC
>CBVK0100043369.1:0-35978 GCA_900067695.1 Picea abies
CTCTTCCGATCTCACTATAAGTTCTTTTATTGATGGATAAGTTGGGCCCTTCTCAAGACCCTCAACATGGATGTGCAACAGGGGTTGTTGATATGTTTATTCATAAATTTTATGGTCCATAAAGGGATGCTAAGTAGTTGATTCCTTATTTTATCATTTTTAGGATTGATTTCCCATTAGTATGTATTAATGGATGTATAAAGTAGTTGACTCCTTATTCTAACATTAAGATCTTATTTCATATAAGTCCTCCCCTTTGGGATAGGTAAGGCAGATGTCTTCCTAGTCTATTTCTATTATAAATGGTCTTATTAGTTTTACATAATGGGTTCTTAATGTAAAACGTGTTGATTAATGTATTGTTTAAAGAAGATGAATTTTATTATGGGTTCTCGTAATGAATTTGTAAATTACAGCCTTTCCTTACATACACCTAGAAGTTATCCAAACGAGATGTATAGTTAAGATACATGCAATCAAGATTGTATTTACACTCTTGAATTATTATTCTTATGAAATGTTCTTTTCTCATTTATACTCATTATTGCTTGAAATTATAAGTATAATAGAATATCCAATTGCACCATGAAAATAATGTTGATGTATGATTGATTAAGTAACTAGATTATTCTTGTGCAATGAAAATAGTGTTGATGTATGATTGATTAAGTAACTAGCTTACTCTTGTGTCATTGAAATAATGTTGATGTATGACTGATATTATAGTCTGGAGTTATGAGATGTGATTGATTAAGGGACTTAGACACCTCCTTGTTCCTCAGAACAGACGCTAACCCTGAGACCTAAGTGGTCGAAATCAATCGGATGAATCCTGGGCTTGAGCATTGCTTATGTGTCCTGGAGGTCCTAACCATGCAAGATAGGTTGGGCGAGTAGTTATTTCATATTTAGTGACATGGTTGATCATCTATTCATATTTTTTTTCATTAGATCGTGATTTATTGATTTGTGTCGTTATTTATTATGATGATGTGTTGATTAAGTACAACTATTAATTATGACGATGTGTTGATTGAGTCGTTGTTTATGTGTTGTTTATGTGTTGCTTTTAATTATGTTAATGCACTACTTATGTGTCGTTTTAGTTATGATGATGTATCACTTGTGATGTTGTTAATTATGTTGTGACAAATTTAATATCCTAATGAAAAACAAATATTTACCTATTGTACAATGCTTTTCGTGGTCGTAACGGAGGGTCCTTTACATATGGTATCAGAGTCGGTTCAAACCTGCGACTTGGGATCATTACACCTTCCACTCTATTAGACACATGATCACTAATTTATTTCTAATTAAAACTGAAATTTTTCCATGCAGTTAATCATAGTTAGAGGATGTCGTGGAGGTAGATGGCGTGGTGCTAGGGGAAGAGGTGTGATGCCTCTAGTAGCATCCATGCTAGAGGGGTCTAACCCCCAAGGATAAGAACAAGTCTTTGGGCAGGAGACGATTGTTGTGGGGGATGTGGTTGGTATAATGAGGTCCTTTCAAAGGATGTCAGAGCCCTTTATTAACCGACTAGATAGAGAGGGGGCCAGGGTGCCTGTACCCAATGAGGGTTTACAGCACGCCCCAGCTGGCAGTGGTAGCATTCACAGAGAACTCGAGAAGGTTAAGTTTCTCGATTTCATGGGTGCCACAGACGGCTCATCCATCTAGGCATGGTTGGAAAACATGGCGATGTGCTTCACACTTTGTGACTATACCTCCAACATGAAGGTATGCATGGAAGTATTTCTGCTAAAGGGGGGCACTCTCCTATGGTGGAAGATGCTCCTAGCTTAGCTAAACATGGTCGTCAAAGACGTTTCATGGGAACTGTTCAAGGAATGATTTCGGGAGAGGTATTTGTCAAAGAAATTCATTGAGCTCCATCTCAATGAATTCAACACCTTGCGACAGGGTGGTCGTATAGTGCCAGAGTATGAGGCCAGATTTATGGAGCTACTGTGGTATGCCCCGCATCCAAACATGGAGAAGATGAAGGTCAACAATTTTGTGTTCAGCCTTAACTCCAACATTCGTGTAAAGGTGAGTATCCTAATGCCTCAAATGTTGCACGAAGTAGTCCAAAAGGCCCTCATAGGTGAGGAAGAGCTGACCAATGGGGGTCAGGGTAGGACTCCTGCAAGATCGACTAGACAGACAACATCAGGTGTGCAACAACATCAGACACCAGCCATAAATACATTAGGGTATCGAGATATGTCGAGAGGATCCACGTTCACTACACCATGATGACTGACTCCTCAGTAGAGGACTCCCTACAGAGGATTGTCGCATCAGCAATGATGTTGCCCACAACAATAGCAATTCATGCATGTTTAGCAGAATAGACCGGGAGCTCAGAATGGTAGGCCAGTAGCTTCTACTTCGAGGACCAGGAGTACTGGACCGAAGACTAGGTGTTGGGCATATGGAGAGACACATTACAAGTGAGAGTGTCCAGTGAGAAGGCCAAAGCGATCGAATCAATAAGTCACACTACAGTTGGAGATTTGGGAAAGGCCCACATGATCCATGCAGCAGTGAATAACTGCCAAGCCAAGCACCAGTCCACTGTGATCGAGATGTCAGTTACAATCATCTACCAAACCTTTAGTATTTTGATATATCTCAATGCTACAAAGAGATTTATTTCTAGTGCAGTGCTAAAGAGAATTAAGGTAAAGGTAGTCAGGTAGGACGATTTTAGGTATGTAGAAATGGCTTTGGGTGCCAAACAGAAGGTTGGAGGAAAGTTTACAGACTGTAGCATTAACTTGGGAGATTTTGTAATGAAGGCCAACCTATGTGTCATGATCTTAAGATCTTATGAAATAGTGATCAGTATGGATTGGTTGGAATTGTATGATGTGATACTCAACTTTAAGATGAAACGGTTGAGTTTGACTGATGATGAGGGATAGAGAAGAGTTATCGTAGGAAGAAACCAGGGAGTGTCCTTGAGGTTCATTTCTTCCCTACAACTGTAGAAGAGCATGCACAAAGGATGTAAGTTATATGCAATATTTGTGCTAAATGACAAGGGTGAGGCAAAAGGATTAGAAAAACTTTTGGTAGTACGAGATTTTGCTGACATGTTTCCAGAAGCGTTACCAGGTTTTCTTCCTGAAAGAGAGTTGGATTTTACAATTGACTTGAAACCCGGAACTGAACCGATAGCGAGAATTCCTTATCGAATGTCAACACTTGATTTATAGTAGTTGAAAATTAAATTGAAGGAGTTGTTGGACTTGTGACTTGTACATCCAAGTGTCTCACCTTAGGGTGCACCTGTTATTTTCATAATAAAGAAGGATGGGTCGTGGGATAGTCAATTGAACAAGGTGACGATCAAGAACTAGTATTTGTTGCCAAGAATAGACGACTTGTTTCATAAAATGAAAGGAGCGATGGTGTTTTCAAATATAGAATTAAGATCGGGGTGTCATGAGTTACAAATTAAAGAGGAATACATTTCTATGACCGCATTCAAGATGAGGTTCAGGCACTATGAGTTTACAGTTTTACCGTTTGGACTGAGAAACACTCCAGAGGTATTCATGAGCTTGATGAATGGGGTGTTCTGCGAATATTTGTACAAGTTTGTTCAAGTATTAATTGACTACATATTGATATATTCTCGGAAAACAAAATAACATGATGAACATTTAATATTGGTACTACAGTGTTTACGAGAAAACAATTTATACAGGAAACTATCAAAATTTTATTTTTACCAATCAAAGATTGACTACTTAGGGAACGTTATATCCGGTGAAGGTATAATTGTGGATCCAACAAAAGTAGAGGATATTGTGGAATGGCCTGCATCGACAAACATAGAAGAAGTACGCAGCTTGATGGGTTTAGTAGGATATTACCGAAGGTACGTCGAAAGTTTTTCAAAGATAGAAAATCCGATCACGGAATTGTAGAATAAAAAAAAGAAGTTTTTCTGGACCAAGAAATGCACGGAAGAATTTCAAAGACTCAAGAGGTTATTGACGACAACGATGATACTGAATTTCCCCGACATGGACAAGGAATTCTTGGTATGCACAAATGCATCCAAGGAAGGTTTAGGCGGAGTATTGATGCAAAACGGTTGATTAGTTTCTTACACCTCAAGGAAATTGAAAAGGCATGAGGATAACTACGCAATGCATGATTTGGATTTATGGAAATTGTATATTCCTTGAGAGTATGGAGACACTACCTGATTGGACAAAAATTTGAATTAGAGACAGATCATTGTGGATTGCAACACATATTTATGCAGAGTGACTTGAACACACGACAGAGGATTTGGTTAGAACTAATTAGCGAATATGACATCGATATTTCTTAAATAAAGGGTATGGTAAAAAGAGTGGCCAATGCGTTGAGTCGGATACCACACTTATTCCCAGTGATGCCTCTTGGGACGAATCTTCGAGAAAATATTCTAACTATATAGTTCAACGATGACTGGTGTAAAGAGGTTAAGGAAAATATCAGACATGACACCATGATGGTACCAAGGTTTGGAGGTTATACATTGGACGATGATGGATTGTTGAGATTTAATGGAAGGATTTACGTACCGCCTAACGATGAATTGAGAAATTTGATCTTAAGTGAGGCTCATAGAGTAGTGTACATGGCCCATCTGAGAGTCACGAAGACGAGGGCAAACCTTAATCCTTTATTCTTCTGGAAGGGAATAAAAGTTGACTGATCCGGGATATTTTTGTCAGATGACTTATTAAATAATTGTATTAAATGAGCATAAACTAAAGTACACCATAAAGAAGGAAAACCTCAAAACGAAAGAGACATAAGCATACAATATGAACATAAAGAACTTGATAACGGAGTTTGTTCCTGGTGGGGTAGATCTCCAGGTCTTGCTCTCAAATGGGTAGGTCTTTTTATTAACTCCACAAAAGAATTGGGCAAAATACATAAGTATACCTCATTCTGGAGTTCATCTACAGAATATTTTCTTAGATAAGAAAAATAACATTACCACTACATTCGTTGCGTCGTTTTACCTAAAAATGATTGTCTCCACACCTTGATCCGAGTCTGACACTTTAAGGCCCAATAGACACCTCTACCTTGATTATCGTGCCACTACTTCTGTAATAAATGAAAGGAAAATCTCAAACTGTGTGCCAAAATCTGTACAAGAATCTGTACGAGTGCGCCTTGGTTCTCCTCTTCCCGAACACAAGAGAAGGCCTCCTTTTATATAAAATTGTAGGTGGTTATGCATTGATGGAGCTCTTGGCACGTTGGTAGAGGATGTTATTTTAAGTCATAGGTTGGCATAGTTTTAGGTGGAGGTCCCAGGGTCAAATCCCACGGCCCTCCCATTTTTAACATATGGTTTCAACAAACTTTGGTGTGCTCTACTAAATATAGCGAGCAGTTATAGAACAGGAAGATGGCTATTTAAACAACGAATCTTCTTGTTAGAATGGTGGATATGCCAATTATGGGGGGTGGTCACATGGATAATCATATAACCTAGGGTTGGGTCGAAGGCCTAGCCCTTTTCTTCCATGCCCATAGAACATTACTAAGCATATATAATATATGCGCCAATGTATAAACAAGGAACATGTAGTGGTAAGTTGGCTAGCGTGGAGGTGTGAGGTCTGTTGGGATAAACGGTTATGGGTTTGAATCCTATGGGGAAAATAAATTTTAAACATACCAACCACTGGAGGGGTGCCACGTGGCAGCCCACGACTGGGCGATGTGGCACCATATCATTTGCTTAATAAAGTTCCACGTGTCACAACTTAACTCGCCCACGTGTCTGCCATCAGACTTGTACAACCTTTCCATGTCATACCATGCCAACTCAAAACTCTGCCACATCATCTGTATGGTGTGACACGTGTCACCCTTGCATTAGTGACACATGTCACCTTGACCTTTTGACATTTGACAAAGTTTGACCTGAACTTTGATCGCTTATATATTTTGATCTGTAACTCTGTTTGACGAGCCGTTTGCACCGTTAGAAATCTTGTGACACGCTCTTCACAATCATGTTGTTTTAAATGAATTTTGGGAATTTTGAATTGTTTCCCTTTCTCTGTCTATTGAATCCATTCTAAGTGTTCTGAGTTGCCTCTCTGCATTTTGAGTTGTTCTTATCCTTCTCTGGATCCTTTTTGGATCACGACTTCCCACTAAGAGATTTTTGGACCACCAAAATATTTCATCAGTCAATAGGTAAGTGAGGGAAAAGTCCCCTCACTTTTTCCTTCTCAATCCACTTTTCCTTTCTTGGATGTGTTCCTATTATAACCCTAAATTGCACCATACATGCTTACCTGGCATTAGGCCATCTCAGATCCCTTCTTTGCCAAAGCACTGTTGAACAACTCTTTAAAAATCCTCTTTTATAAAGGCCCACGTGCCCTACTCCATTACTACACGCGTGTACACTCTAGTTGACCTTAAACAGCCTACGTGGACCAACAAAAGCACGAAAAAAGGAAAGTTGCCGACGGAACACACAGCTCTGGGTGAGTTAAATGAAACTCGCAACCATGCATGGTTGAGGGTTCATCCAAATACCTAGCTTCTTCTAACCTATAAAAGAAGGAATAGGGGTCCCATTTGGAAGAGGAAAAATATAGCAAAGAAACTCTGCCCATTTTCCTATTCCCATTGTCCCAACCCTTTAGCCATCCTTGTGCCAGAAGAGAGACAAAGCAAAGAAGTTGGAGGGTAGTTGAAGAGGATCCCAGGATCAGGTTCATGGAGTGGTGGCTAGTCTCGAATTTTTGTAAGTTGACTCATTAAAAGTAATAAAGAAAATGCTTTTCCTGTCCCAATTCATGAGTTATTCATAATTTGTTAAGTACATGTTTGAATTTCTAACCTGTTAGTCTATAGGTAAGATGCATGTGTAGTTATTGCTTGTCTTGTGTGCAGGTCGACATTGGAAAGGAGAACTGCGAACAAGTGGACAAGTGCAACAAAGAGATCGACATCAAATGCCTAGAACGAGGTAGGTTGATCTAGCCATGTTTTACTGAAAAGAAATAGGATTTAAGTCTGGGGACGAAGGTAGAAAGTAGATTTTCTCTTGGTCATATCTGCATGCAAAGCATAACCCTATTTGCTAGTCTGTAAGGAGATTTCCCTCACAACAGTTCCCTTTAATCCTACTCAAAGATAATAAACATCACCCCTACGTGAAGTCCTCGTCCTTCTATCCAGGATAATATCTTCTTGTAATTCATCCAAGAACTCAGGTGCAAACTCGTCAACTGAAGGTATTGAAACTTCCTCATCCTGATCCATGATCATGGGAGGCTTAAAAGGTTTCAAGTTCTCTATGTTCACAATTGAATAAATATGCATATAAGGTGGAATATCTAAATGAATAGCATTAGTGTCTCTTTTCTCCAAGATAGTGAAAGGTCCATATCAGATGGGCTTTAGTTTCTTTCCTTCACCCTTCAATCGTTCCTTGTTGATGTAAATCCATACCCGGTCTCCAACCTGGAACTGATGACCAACCTTGTGCTTGTCATGATGATATTTATAATATGCTTGACTCTTCTCCAACTATTCTCTGATTCCTTGGTGTATCTACTAAATCCTTTGGATGAACTTATGGGTTGTGTCCTATGTTTGTTCTACATTCACATAGACATCTCTCCCATACATCAAGTCAAAAGAAACCTTTGGTAGGTACCCAAAATATGTCTCAAAAGGTGAAATCTGAGTGGATGAATGTCAGGCTCGATTATAATCATGTTGTACATAGGGTATATGTTCATCCCATAACTTAGGAAGCTTGTTGCAGTAGCCTCGAAGAAAAAGTACCATTGTTTTGTTTACCACCTTTGTCTATCTGTTGGTATGTAGATGAAAAGAAGTGCTCCTCTTCAATTCGGTGTCCATCATTCTCCACAATCTAGTCCAAAATCCCCAAGGAATCAAGTATCTCGATCCGAGACAATGGACGTGGGTAACCCAAAGTGAACTGAAACATACTGAAAGAAAAGATTACAAGTTTTCTCAGCAACGATCTCCTTTTTACATGGCATCAAGATACACATCTTGTTGAAGCTATCCACTACAACATACAAATAATCATGACCCCCTTTGGTCATTGCTAAACACCCTACAAAATCCATGGAAATAATTTCCCATGGATGTGATAGAACATGAGGTGATGAGTATAGCCCCAATTTTCTATTAGTGGGCTTACAAGTAGAACACATCATAGGCCCCTTTACATATTTACTTACAATTGCTTTCATTTGAGGCCAATAAAAAAACCTATGAAAATGAGTCATAGTTTTTCCTACCCCAAAATTCCCAGACAAAAGAGAAGTGTGAGCTTCTCGTATTACATGGACTCGTTTCTTTGTAGGAATACATAGCTTCCCAAGATGATAGAGTAGTTCTCCCTACAGACAATAGTTCTCTACCTGTGCACCATGGGTTACCTTCTCATATACTTCTTTAAAATCTTCATCGTTGACATATTTTTCTAAATAGCTATCATGAGATAAAGAAGTATTCTTCAAAATAATAGAAGCAACAATAGGAGGTCTAGAAATCATATTCACTACCTTGTTACTTGTACCCTTATTGTACTTGATTACCAAATGAAATTGTTGTAGAAAACCCATCCACCTGTAGTGTCGAGATTGTTGCAGTTTGGTTTGTGCTTGAATATATTGTAAGGGCTGGTGATCTATATGTATAATTGTTTCCTTCCCTAACAAGTAGTGCTTCCATTTATTTACACTTTGAACTAATGCATACAACTCTTTATCATATGTAGGATAGTTAACAACATCTTGGTTAAAAGTCTCTGAGTGGTAACAAATAGGCTTACGATATTGCATCAATACTCCACCCATGACATATCCATTGGGATCTGTCTCGATCTCGAATGGTTGTTAAAGATTCGGCAGTGCTAATACTGGTGCGGTATTGATCTTCTCCTTCAAAATGTCGAAAGGCTTTTGTTGCTTTCCTTCCCACTAGTTAAGGCATGCAAAGGAGATGTTATAAAGGAGAATCTGGGACTAAATCCCGTCCAATACTGGACTGCACCCAAGAAGCTTCAGACTTCAGTTACACTCTTTGGCTCAGGCCAATTTACAATTACATCAATTTTGGAAGGATCAATCTTCAATTGTCCTCCTTCCACAATATGACCTAACTATACAAGTGCAATCTTGCCAAATTCACATTTAGACATTTTCACATACAACTTTTCCCTTTGAAAAGTATCCAATATTTGCTTTACATGCCTCACATGTTCATCCCAAGTCCCTCTATAATCAAGAATGTTGTCTAAATATACAATCACAAAGTTATCCATGAGAGGCCTGAATACATCATTCATCACATGCATGAAAGTTGTCAGGTCATTACAAATCCCAAACGGCATAACTAACCACTCAAACAATCTAGGTTTGGTTTTAAAGGAAGTCTTCCATGCATCCTGTTTTGCAACCCTGATTTTGTGATATCCACCGCGGAAATCCAACTTAGTGAAATAAACAACACTCTTCAACTAATCAAGTAAATCATCTATACGAGGAAGAGGGTATCGATTTTTCACCATGATTTTATTCAAAGCTCAGTAATTGACACACATTTACCATGTGCCATCTTTGTTTGGCACCATCACAATCAAAGAACCACAAGGAGATGAATTGGGCATGTTGACCCTTTGATCCAATAATCCTTGTACCTTCTTCTTGATCTCTGTCATCTCCATAACTGACATCCTGTACATGCCCACATTAGGAAGGGGAGAATCATGTTGAAGATGTATCTCATGTTATATTTCTCTCTTAGGAGGTAATCCATCCAGTTCCTAAAAAATATCACCATACTTAGAAACAATATCAATTAATTCATTTTTATGAGATGGATCGCACCCTTGGAAAGCGTTGGATGTCCCAACATATTTCTCTTTGACTACTATGAGTACATATCTCTTATTAGTGGTTATAAGTCTTTTCATTTCTCCTACACTAACAAGTGTCGTATTTACCCTCATGTTGTGAGCTCTAACAATATATTCCACTCCCCTCTTAGTAAGGTTGTTTTTTTTCTCATGACGAAAGAAGACTACTTTTCTATCATAAAGATAAGTACTCCCCAACACTATTCCACATATATCAATTGGTACAACATCCAAATTCACTTCATCAATCAACTTTGAAGCAATAGCAAATATGATCCTACATTGTTTGGTGACATTAAGTTTTGATTGATCACATACCCAACCAAGAGGATAAGGCTTTGGATGTGGTTTCATTTCAAGACCCATCTTCTTGACAAGTGCTTCAGATATTAAGTTTACTTAGGAACCCAGATCAAATAAGGTATCTATCTTAGTATTTTTAGATACAACTCGTATATGAAATAACTCATTCCTCTTTCGTTCATCAATCTGAGATTCATTATTGGAACTTGAGCTAGCATGAATAGCATCTTTACATTGTACTCCTGTCGTTGTGATCTTTCCTTCATCTCCTTAATCGGAACCAAGATCTTGTTGCATTGTAGCAACAGTCTTTGTCTTCCCCTTTCCACCGAACTGTTTCGGTTTCTTGTCTGGATGTAGTTTCTAACAGTGTTATTCATCATGACCACTCTTCTTGCAATGAGTGCAAGATGGTTTTCCACCTTCTCTTGTGACTGTAGCGATCTTCTTGTCCTTCCTTTTAAACTTCTTCAAAGTCTTGTGTGGGAAATTAGAAGGTTTCTTCCTGGGATCTTCTTGAACATGTTTCCTCATGTTCTCAAGGTGAGTGGCTTGCACACAAACTTCGTCAAGACTAGTGGTGTTAAACAAGAGAAAAGTATGATGAATATAGCTGTGAAGTGTGCCAATATACTTCATTAAAGTTTCATAAGAATCTAAAGGAATGTTTAATGCAAGAGCTTTCTTCCTAAATTCTTCTATGAAACTTTGTACAATCTCACTTTTACTCTACCTCAAAGTTTTCCTTTCCATCATTGCTCTAGGTAAATACCCTAATGGATAGAACTTCTTCCTTATCTCTGATTTAAATTATGACCATGAGGAAAGAAGGTTACCACACTTACTTATGTCATGTAGATTTCTCTCCCACCATACGAGAGTGGTGCTTCAAACTGAATAGAAGCCAGTTGCACTTTAACTTCCTCTTTGCCAATATGTTGAACACGGAAATATACTTCAACCTGTCGGATCCAATTATCTAGCTTTCCAAGATTAACATCTCCATTAAACATAGTTAAAACAAAATTTACATCAAGATTTAATAATGGTTTCTTAAAAGGGGATTTATGGATAGAATGATGAGAATGATGCGAATGCTTAGAGGAAGAAAAACTAGAATTTGAAGGCAAAGATGGAGGCTCAGGAGGATCTCCTTCAGCCCTTTGGTTTACCAAAGCATCATCATCTGGTGGTGCTTCATTTTTATTCCCTTTATTCTTCATCCTCTTCTCGTAATCTCCATACATTTGTTCGGCCATTTATGAAATGCGATAAAAGACCATTTGAAATTTGTTCTCCTGTTCATCACGCTTGTCCTCTTCTGCCATCTTATTCCTTCGGGATGCACAACCAACTTCGGGATTGAAAGTATTAAGAGTTCTTTCACCCTACTTATGCTTGGCCCTAGTAAGAATTCATGCTCAACAATTCAATTCAAAGATGATTGATCTGATACCAACATGATCCGGGATCTTTTCATCAGGTGACTTATTAAAGAATTGTATTAAATGAGCATAAACTAAAGTACACCATAAAGAAGGAAAAGCTCAAAAGGAAAGAAACATAAGCATACAATATGAAAATAAATAACTTGATAATGGAGTTCATCCCTGGTAGACTACGTCTCTGGGTCCTTCTCTCAAATGGGTAGGTCTTTTAATTAACTCCATAAAAGAATTGGGAAAAATAAATAAGTATACCTCATTCTAGATTTAAGCTACAAAATATTTGCTCGGATCAGAAAACTAACACCACAACTAAGTTCGTGGCGTCGTTTTACCTAAAAATGATTGTCTCCATGCCTCAATCTGAGTCTGACACTTCCAGGCCCAAGCGACACCTCTGCCTCAGTTATCGTGCCATTGCTTCTGCAATAAATGACTGGAAAATATCGAACTACGTGCCAAAATCCGTACCAGAATCCATATGCGCACGCCTTGGTTCTCCTCTGTCTGGAACACTTGCGAAGGCCTCCTTTTATAGAAAATTGTAGGCAGTTATGCATTGATGGAGCACTTGGCGCATTAGTAGAGGATGTTGTTTTAAGTCATAGGTTGGTGGAGTTTTAGGCGGAGGTCTCAGGGTTGAATCCCATGGGCCTCCCCTTTTTAACATATGGTTTCAACAAAATTTGGCGCGCTCTGCTAAATATAGCGAGCAGTTACAAAACTAGTGAATGGCTAATTAAATGACGGATCTTCTTGTTAGAATGGTGGATATGCCAGTTATGGGGGGTGGTTGCGTGGATAAACATATAACCAAGGGCTAGGCCGAAGGCCGAGCCCTTTTCTTCCGCACCCAAAGAACATTACTAAGCATAAATAATATGCATGCCAATGTATAAAAAAGGAACATGTAGTGGTAAGTTGATTAGCGTGGAGGTGTGAGGTTTGTTGGGATAAAAGGTTATGGGTTTGACTCCTATGGAGTCATATAAATTTTACACATACCAACCACTGGAGGGGTGCCACATGGAATACCACGACTGGGCCACGTGGCACCATATCATTTTCTTAATAAAATGCCACTTGTCATAGCTTAATTCTCCCATGTGTCTGCCATAAGACTTGTATGACCTTGCTACATCATACCATGCCAAGTCGACACTCTGCCATATCAGTTGTACGGACGTGTCACCCTTGCAGTGGTGACACGTGTCACCTTGACCTTTTGATTTATGACCAAGTTTGACCGCTTTTATCTTTTGATTCGTAACTCTGTTTGACGAGCCATTTGCGTCGTTAGAAATATTGTGATGTGATCTTCGCGATCATGTCATTTTAACTAAGTTTTGGGAACTTTGAATTTTTTCCCTTTCTCTGTCTGCTGAAGCCATTCTGAGCATTCTGAGTTGCCTCTATGTGTTATGAGTTGTTCTTAGCCTTCTCTAGATCCTTTTTGGATCACGCCTTCCCATTGAGATCTTTTTGGACCACCAAAATATTTCATCAATCAATAGGTAAGTGAGGGAAAAGTCCTCTCACTTTGTCCTTCTCAATCCACTTTGCCTTTCTTGGATGTGTGCCCTTTAATCCTACTCGAAGATAATAAACATCACCCATACGTGAAGTCCTCATCCTTCTGTCCAGGATAATATCTTCTTTTAATTTGTCTAAGTACTCAGGTGCAAACTCATCAACTGAAGGTATTGAAACTTCATCATCCTGATCCATGATCATGGGAGGCTCAAAAAGTTTCAATTTCTCTATGCTCACAATTGAATAAATCTTCATATAAGGTGGAATATCTAAACGAAAAACATTAGTGCCACTTTTCTCCAAGATAGTGAAGGGTCCATATCGGATGGGCTTGAGCTTCTTGCCTTCACCCTTCAATCATTCCTTGTTGATGTGAAGTTGTTACACATTATTTTTGTCATCCCTATGACCGTTAATGATGTAAACTTATATGTTGTCTTTAGATGGATTAGTGGCCTAAATTCTTGAGGAAAGAAGGGAGAATAAATTTTCATGAGAGATGAAATAATATTTTCCTTTGTAAAAACCCTAGTAAGAAGGATCGTCACAACCTGCCCGGTTATAAGGGTGCGACGATCCCAAATCGTCACATGCTGCATTAAACCTGGCCTGTGATGTCGTCACACTCTGCTCAGCTCTAGGGGTGCAACGATTTTCGTACATGGGAAAAACAAGAATATTCTTGATGCTTCTAGAAGGAGAATCTTCTATGGTGAGGTGGCCTCCGATCAGTTTGGATATTACTCGCTTTTCTGATTTAGTGGGATCATCCTAACCTCCTCACCTTATCCTCTTTAGCTTATAAAAGGAGAGAAGCTCTCATGGAGAAAGTTAGCTTTCGGAGTTGGTTTTGGAGTTTGATTGAGTTATTGAGTTTTGTAGATTAGAGTTTTTGGGCCTATGTTGGCTTTGAGATTTGCTTTGTCAAGATAGATTGTGAGTTACATTTAGATCTATAGTCTCAAAATCTGTGGAGCAAAAGTGTGTGGGAAATGAGGGACAGTTAGAAGGGACCTTATGACATTAAGGCTTTGGTTATATTTCTTCATAAGCCTCACAACGAAGCTTGGATTGCATTGGTGAAGTCAGATCTTCGATATTTAAAAGGTATGTTCTCGGTCCATTTCTCATTTGATAATTGAAATCTAAGGAAAGAGTAGTGTATTGTCTTGTTTTGTTCTAGTTTTGTAGTGAATCTAGGGAAATCTATTTGTGTCTGCACTTACTGATTAATCCAATAACAAAATTGGTGACCATACTAGGGAATGGATTGTTTTCCTAGTTTTTATTGATTTCTTTCTTTGATTTCCTAGGTTCTATTTTCTAACTCACTGGGAGATCCGGATGAACTCTTTGACTTTTTAAATTCATTGGAAAACCTTCATGATTTTTTATTTATTCCATTTTTTGTTTGATCGTTGCATCCTTCTTTGAGGGACAGTACGACAACTTAGGATGAATTCAGTCTACCTATTAGACACAGTTTGACATCGTCACAGTGTACTATTCTCTAGCTTGTGAAGATTTAGGATCGTTGCTCTATGTTAGTCTTCCAACTTGCGACAATTGTGGAAAATTTTATTTTTGGTGGTTTTCCTTGCCCAAATCTTGGATTTGGTTTGGGATGAATTTTTGGGTTTGATTATAGTCTGATCATAGTGTGCTTGATAGCTTTGAATTTTATTTTATCCATCTTTGCCTTATTTTTACTTTGTTTTCTTTTGAAAGATTTGGTCTCTTTCTTTGAGTGTCTTTCAGATACAAAGCGTTGTTTTTCTTTAGAATTGTTTAGTGAAAGAATGCTTCTTTTTCTGAATAGTTCGTGTTAAAAGAGAAAACTTGTTTGGGTTGATTTTTTTTTCCAGAGATTCTCTATTGCTTTTAGCTATCTTTGGAACAACAAAATTTTAATTTCTTACTTTACATTAGATTGGGGGCATCCTTGCATTTGAAGTAGTGAAACTGCATGGTTTTTGGCATTTTCAGGTCTTGAATTGTTAATTTTTTTTTAGAATAGTCTATTTTGCTCATTTCTTGAGAATGTTGATATTGATGAGTTTAGTATATTTTGGGACATTGTGCATTTGGGAATGATAAATGTTTTCTCCTTCTGGTAGCATATCTTTCATCGAAATGAAAAGATTGCATCTTCATCTCTTTGCATAACTTTTGAGTCGGTCAAAACACCATATTGTCCACGCCAACTTTTTTATGAGTAACAACAACCTTATAATAAAGTGCTTATAAAAATTGATTAGACATTTTTATATTTTCTGGTAGCAAACCTACATTAGCTTAGGGTATAGAGATTTGGAATAGGTGTCAAAGATAACTTTCTAAAGCTATCAAACAAACATACTATCTTGTGATGGGGAGAGTTTCAAATCCAATTGCTACATTTTCTCCTGGGAAGCCCTTCTCACACAAGGGTCAAACCTGAGGTCACATTAAGACTAGTAGAGTTACTCACCCTGCTTTGTTGGTCTTGGTGTAGATATTGTGTGTATTATTGGGGGTCACTTGAAGGTATACCCACAATTATGAGTGGAAGCCTTTCGAGTTGATTTTGGGCTAGATACCCCTCCTTTGTGCGTGGATAGGACTGTCGATTGTTTCCCCAGGCATCACTGTTGTGGTTGGTAACCTTAGTAGCCTATCTCTCTAGGGCCTTTACACGAGGTGAATGTGGAGGGGCAAGTCTTCACAGTACCTGGAATCGACGTTGGCCAAATTCACTCGGGCACCTTGGAGGGTATACCCACGATTATGTGTGGGAGCTTGCAATAGGGTGTAAGTCTGTTAAGCAAGTCATCAATGTAAATTTTCCACCCACTCTATCTCATCCCCTTATTACAGTGTTCTCGCGATGTTGGATTTCATCACCAACTAGCGTGTTCATTGTGAGAAGTTTGTGTTTGTTTGCTTGCTTCCTAGATTTTTAGCGTGTGTTGTTTCTTTTCCCTAGTGGACTCTAGATTTAATCTTTGTTTTAATGGCGTTAGTTCCTGAAATGACCAATGAAGGAACCCTTTCTCCAAGATAACCTTTTTTTTTCCTTCTGACGGAAACATTGGTCCTCCTCACATTGCTACTTTGAGCCTTCCAGGCCTAACGATTGGATTGTCGGTGTGGTTGTTTTCCACTTAGGTAATCCCGAATGCAGTAAGTGCTTCAGTTGTAAGCACTTTCCCCCAAGAACATAAACCTCATGTTGATCCTTCACCTCCTTCACCTGTAAAATATTCTTCGCCTTCTTCACTTGAAAGGTCTTCTTCCATTTCATCTTCTTCACCGAGTGAAATCTCTAAAGCTAGTAACTCGGTGGATAAGAAGAATAAGAAAAGGAAGATTAAGAAGAAGAAAGATAAGTAAAGATAAACACCTTCAACCACTGCTAAACATGTTGGAAGACAACCGATTATTGATAATCATCTTGGGAGTGTTGATGGTGCCAAGACAACCCAAACCCGTAAGCCCAAGTACCCTTGCAGGCTTTGTAAGGGTAGCCATATTATTAAAGATTGCCCTAGTCTATCCAAGGTCATAGAAGCATGGCCTACATATCCTTTCCAGTCCACATCATTAGCCTCTTGTTGGCACAGGGGTAGACCCAGGGTTCAATGCTTCAACAACGCACCAACAAAACCCTAACTACCAACCCTTTTGGCAACATCTGCGAAGAAGATGAAGTCTCACCCGAGGTAGAGGAAGGGGTGTTTCCAAGACTCAAGTGTTTTCAACCTTAGATGGGACACAGATCTGTGATTACAACACCTTAACAGAGCACTTAATAGTTACATTCATTAGTTTTTCACCTTCGTTCACATCGTAGATCGAAACCCTAATTATACAACAATGCAATATTCAACAAGATCTAATATATCCAAGCACTAAGCACATCAAAATAGATCATATCTAGTATTCATTCACATTACCAAGAAAAAATCTATCATATCAGATACATCTAAACATTCATTACTACACTAAGCATAAATTATATCAATACATTACAACCATAAAGCACAAAGCAACCATAACACAAGATATACGTGGTTCACCCCCAGCTTGGGGCTACGTCCACCACCTCTTCTTCTCTTTATTGTCTTCTGTCAATCATCTACATGCACAGAGCCACAAAATCCTATGCCACATAGGTCAGGAGATCTGTGCGCACTTCGCCAGATCCTCCTTCCCCGAGCTAGGTTACAGAACAAAGCCTTTACACAGTCTCTTATAATCACTTGCACTTAGCTTTGCAAGTCTTACACAGTATGCACAAAGCCAAATCACACAGATCTAACTTTAGCACTTAGCACCACATCACTTAGATCTATTCTTGATCTCTTTCTTACATCACCCAGACATCTATTTATAAAAAAAAGGCCTAAACATGGGTAAACCCATGGGGTGACATCTCCATACCCGTTACATAATCCCAAAACCCAAAAATCCCTAAACAAGGGACTGAGATCCCTCAATCTCCGCTTCGTCTTGTGCTCCACCTTAGACAACCTATCGAAGTCCCAAAATAGGTCAAACCTGACCAAGGATCTTCAAAACTTGGTCAAGGGAGAATAGGCCCCCAACACTCACCTGTGACTCATCCCGAGTCACTCTGATCTGGGTAACTCTACCTCAAAAGCCTCGATCTTGGCTTGAGCTGCTTCTAACTTGTGCTTCACCAAGGCCTCTTGCTCAACGAACTCCTGGATACCTTCCTCATTCACAATTCCTTCCAAGCGTTGTTCAACTGAAGTGACTACTTGTTCCAACTCTGCTCCTCATCCTTCAATCTCCTCAAACAGTTGGCAAGATGCATCCTGGACTGGCTGGAGTTTATGAGTTACTTCCATGAGTTTGCTCTGAATGGCATGGATTTGTTGTTGAGACGTGCACTGTTCTTGGAACCTTTTCATCTTCTCAACTACTGACAGGAGTTTCAACTGCGCCTATACTATTGTTTCTTGTTAATTTGCCTCCTAGAGTTGTGAATCCAGTGTCTTTAGTTCAGGGTCCTCTGTAAGTCTCTCATAAGTTTGTGCACTTCTACTGCTAAGTTTTTTGCATTCCACAACTAATGCTTTGATTCGCTCAACTGTGCTCCAGGCAGTTGCTTCTCTATGGTTGCACACGTCCTACAGAGTGCTTGGTACTATTTGGAGCTCTAGGTCTTTTATCCTCTATTGAATTTGTTGGATGACTTCAACAAGCTTCGCTACTTGATGCTCCATTGGGTATTCCTCCTTTTTCTCTAAGCCCATCACAGAGTGAAGTGCTCTATTGAATTCTTCTTTGACTCTGATCTGCGCTACGAGAAACTTTTCTTTCTCCTACTGGATTTGCGCTCTATCCTCTACAAACTTTGTTTGGAGGGAATCCTTCTCCTGTTGCACAAGTCGACGTTGCTCTATCACTTCCTCTTGTGCTTTCTTTAGGTCCACTATGGCATGTTTTGTTTCTTCCTATGCGTGACGAAGGCGAGCTTCGATCACATCGGCTAGTCTATGGAGTGTTGGACAACTGAGAGGGGGGGCTGAATCAATTGTTACCGTGCTTAAACAATTATGCTTATTTTAAACTCTTTGCAGAGCACTTAATGAAAATCAAAATAATGCAAGGAGGTAAGTAATAGACCATTCGACATCAGTCACACACATGAAATATACAGAGACAAACATTTCCTGAGGAAACCCATAAAGGGTAAAAACCCCTTTTTCTTGGTATGATAAGTAATCTTTACATTCTGTACATTATCATACATATGAGCTCCAACTCATTGTGAGACTACAACCTCTATTTTTCTAGCTGCAACTTACTGAGAGCACCAACTCTCTGTTTTCTCTAGCACCCACTAGAAGGAAGCACCAATTCCCTGGTTTCTCTAGCACCCACTAGAAGGAAGCACCAACTCCCTGGTTTNNNNCCACTAGAAGGAAGCACCAACTCCCTGGTTTCTCTAGCACCCACTAGAAGAAAGCAACAACTCCATAAGTGTTCCAGCACCAACTGGATGGAAGCACCAACTTCCAGTCACACAAGCACAAACCTGTATAACAGAGAACAACAGTTCTCCCTTGCACCACCTTGCCACCTTGGTTTCTTTGGCTACAACTATATGGAAGCTACAACTCCCTGTGTTCAAGCACCCACTTGAACCTCTGAGGACAAAAGTCCTCCCTAGCACCTCCTGACCACCATGAAATATAAATATTTTCTACTGAAACTTGTTACAGTGATTCAATAGTTGTCATTGGCTTACTAGGCTTATCATTGTTCTGCTATGCTGCTCTGCTCTCCTGTATCAGTGTCTCTCTACCTACATTTTCTTGCACTTTTTGATCTTCTTATTTTCTCTACAAGTACACCTCATCCTTCTTTTACTGTCTTAGCTATGCATCTCTCTTCTTTGCTTCTATTGCACTTTATGCTCTGTGTGCCATGTCCCTTCTATGCACCATTCCTCTTCTATGCATTTCAGTTGTTGCACTTTGCCTCCTTCAACACCCCTAAATCACTCTCAATAGAAGAACCCATCTCTTCTCTGTTCTACATATTTATACTATCTATGCACCTTCTTCGTCCTCCATGCACAGTGCCTCTGCATGCTCTTCACCATGTCGAGTGCTCTTCCTAATCATCATTGCAACTCTTTAGCTTCTCTGGTAGTTAAACCCATGCATCCATCATCATTGGGTGTTATGCCGAGATTCCTTAGCCTCTCCAGCAATCGAGACTCTTCGTCTTCTCTGTCACAGTCGAGCTCATTCCCTCTATTGCAGTTCTAGGCTCCAATGGTCTTACATCTATCAATCGCCTCTATGAACAGTCTTCATGCCACTGGAAGATGCCTCAAGACTCTTAATCTTCTCTGACAATCACCTTGAAGTCTCTTCGAGTCCTCTGGCAGAAACCATCAGTCATTTCTAGAAGTTACACTATGAACCTCCAAGAAAACGCATTAGAAACTGAATCGCCAACCATCCAAGAGTCATGATTCAGTTCTACTAACTGAATCGTAACTGATTGATTAACTGTGAAGAGAAACAGTAGCCCTTCGATCAGATTTCCAAGTATCCAACACCATTGGATTACAAGCACAGGGTCTCGCGTCGATTTCGCCATTTCTCATTTCAGCATTTCGGCATTTCAACAATTCTTGTGATGAGATATCTTGATGCTCCATGTCACGATCCCCGAAACTTCAAAAAAGGAGCTTAGATGGACTAGCTCCTTCCCTTCTCGTGACCATCAGTGGTGACCAGTCACTTATCCATAAATCACTTTCGCAATTTCGCATTTCGGCATTCCTATGATGAAGGGTCTCAACACTCCAAGTCGTGATCACCGAAATGGAGCTTGGTTGCACTAGCTCCTTCCTCCATCTTCCGCAGATGTGACAATAGCCTATGACCACTCGCTAATCATTTGAGCACTTCACTCTTTAGATCAATGATCCACGATCCATGGTGATCAGATGGGATGCTATAACTCCCGAAACTAAATTCCTGGAATGACGTCACTCGATGACGTGTCATGATCTATGTGTCTGCCATGTGTCACTCATAATTGTGATTTCCAGGTTCCTGAAATGCCAAATCAACTTGACACTTGTCCTTATATGATTGCGCCATGTGTCCTTTCTAACGTAGGCTACCACATGTCCTTGCTGACATGGTTTGCCACATTCACCTCCTGGGTCTGATAGCCTAGATTTGTCCTTGATCCAATGACTAGGATTATTTCGTGATTTTTCATATCGTGAGTTCGAGAGGTTAGGGAACCTCGTTCCTTTGAGATTTGATTTATCGGTCTGTGAAACTCCAAAATGGAGTCTTTGTTGATGTGCCTGTTTCAGGATTTCGACATTTCGCATTTCGCAACCTCGGGACTCCTGTGATGAAGAGTCTCGACTCTTGACTCCTCCAACTCCTCGTATCCAAAACTCTGAAATGGAGTCAGATCAACGATCTACAATCTTGATGATTCGACGGTCCAGATATTTTCATGATTTCGCATATTGCGAGTTCCTGCCGTGAGTTGCTTCCTTGACTCCTCCAACTCCCGGTATCCAAAACTCCGAAATGGAGTCAGATCAATGTATTTCAGCATTTCGCATTTCGTTGTTTCGACATTCTTGTCGTGAGTGTCCTTGACACCTCCAACTCCTAGTATCTGAAACTCTGAAATAGAGATTAAGTCATGGTTTCACATTTCGCGATTTTCTACCAACGATCACTTGTTGAACTTTCCATTGCCATGTCATTATCCCTGCACTATTGGTCGTGATATTTTCCATCAATGACAAACACACATACTCTACACTATCTCTTCTGATATTATCGAGCTTTCTCTACTGCGTCTTCCCAAAATACTTCTGGTGCCCACCTGGCACATTCTTCCTGTAATTGAGCCATCATCGTTGTTGTACTTGCCATCAATGATAAGAATATGCTACCTGTAAAACATGCCAACACAGAGTTGGGTAGGATCATCTCCCAAATCTGTTTCTTTTGATGGAGAGGGTGTAGTGGACATTGTGCGGCTGGAGTGAAGGGCCTAATGTACCCCTTGTAGTTTTGTTTCAATCCTTTCATACATGGTCTCTTGCTTGGCTTCATTTTTTGGCAAAATGTCTTCCAAGGCGTCTTATATAGCTGCGATAATGAATTCGAAGTCATCGACCATGAGCACAGTCTGCATCGTGGTGTTACTATATTTTGACTTCTTCCTCCTTTGTGAACTTGTAATAACTCTGTAGCACTTCTCTGTGTTCATCTCTGCACACAGTGATGTAGATAAAATGTTTGCCTGCATGGAACTTCACAAATGGCCTGAACCTATGCAGGGTGTTCGGCGTCATACGAGGGATAGCCTCAATATCCCTCTTTAGCTATAGGTAGTAGGTGTGGAACACCGCATTTGATTGCCATTGTTTTCCCATATCGCTCAAATACTAGAGCGAGGTGAACTTCACGGCTAAGGGTTCAGATGGCTCTATTTCAAGGAAGGTCACAGCTTCCGGCATCCCCTAAGCAATGAATGTAGTGAGGATTAGAATCCAACTAAAATGGAACTCGTAGCCCTGATCCTAAGCTTCATGACAGTCTTGTTCTAACTGTTTAACTAAGTACTTTTCCCAATTCATTTGTAACCCTTCCATGCACTTTCCTGCGAGGTCAACAACAAACCCCATGACCTGCGTGGGCCTATTCTTCCTTACTAGCTTACCAGTGATCAATTGGAAAGTGAGGCACACTTCACCATTTTGAATGGAGGCTACATTGTAGCTTCGCTTTCCCTTTTCCACATCACCATAGGTGTCTTTAATATTCTGCATCAGGGCACGGTACACAGCCTTCCTTGGGTAAAAGTCTTGCGGGTCTGGTCCTTGCATGCTCAACCTGGTGATCTAATGGATTAGCATCAGGTCGATGGTGATGTGTCTATCCAGCCATAGATAACCACCATGGAAGCTCGACAACAAGAGATTAACGCACGTGTTAACCTCCTGGTGCCTTTCGAAATGGGGTATTTCCATCACGTTCAGAATAGTGGACTGCGCAAGGTCCATAGTCCATGGTTGGGGGATGATTTTCGACTTCTTCCCGTTCGTCCTAGTCAAATACTTATGAGGGGCGAGAATGATAAAGTTTTTACGGTCTCCCAAGTTGAATTTTCTGATCTTCAACATCATAATATTATTCAACTGACGCTTTCCTGTGTGTATCCCCTTCGGGAGGTATGCAGTAACCAAGGTGTAGTCGAAGTCCCTGGGGACACTGTCACGATTCACCGCACCAGCCAAAGGCGGGATGTAGTCAGGCAGGATGGATGGGATTAGCTTCACATTCACCAAGTCATCTTAATGCTTGGTTCTTTTCTTGGCCGCAGCTCAGGATGGTCTAGATCTGTGAGCAGTCGATGGAGAGGCTTGCACTCCTCGCATCAATGAGGCTTGAGCTTCTACGAACATAACCTTCTCAGCCATTAGATCGATTAGAATTTCCTCTACTGACTTTTCTACAGCATTGAGTTCGTCCGACATGCACACTTGAGATCGGATAACTCATTTTGATGAACAAACACTCAACGCAATAGAACAGGTGGTGAATTCTTAGTAAACATAGCATGATAAAAATGCGTTCTCTTGTTGGCTCAAATACAATTTGTGAAAGTGTTTTCAGTGAAACAATCGACAGAATAAGTAGACAACAATGTAACGGATCCTTCCAACAGACAAGAATCCTTCATCAATGCAGCTCTTTCCATTACTGTGTGGTCCCAACGCTCTGATGGCGAGATTTCTGATCATAATTGTTGTTCTAAATGTTCGGGAGCATCGATCGAATGGTCATAATACCTCCAACTGTCATATCACTCCGCCATGGTGAAGTGTCAATCTAAGTTGCTCTGATATTCCAACGAACTTCAAATTCTAAAGACCTTCCTTATGCAAAGTCTTCTCTGGAACTTTCTATAATTTATCCAACTTTGCTTTCTTCTTTTTGAGCTTTCTATCCTTCTTCCCTATGATCTACGTTTCAGTATTCCTCTTTCCATTATGATTCTTATCTCCTCTTGGCATAGTAGCTTTGCGTTGTTGATGATCTTTCCTAGGGTTCAAGGGAAATACCTCTTCTTTTTCTAAGGTAGGTACTCTACTCTCCTGTACAAACCGACGTTTCAAGTATTCCTATGTGCTTTCAACTTCGTCATCCAGACCTATAGTCCTTAGTAGCTTCGACTGGCCTTCTTGTTCTTTCTATAACTGCACTATTCTCCTAGCCATGAAATCTCTTAATTCTTGCTTTTTCTGTTTTAGTGCTTCCTCTTCTTCTTTCATTCCTTTAGATCTGATCTTTCTCAACCCAGGTCTTTCCTAGCAAAAGTGAAAATGGGGCGTTTTTCTCAACAAACTTTATGACCTCGAATTCTTCTTCTGGCAAAGTGCCATGAGCACTCCTAGGTATCTAGGTAAGTATTCCACATAGGGTTATCAATTTTCCTCTAAACAATACTATTCCTCCCAGTGAAGGAATCATAACAGGCTTCCCCAAAATTTCTCAAGTTCTTTCTATCATGATATTCACCTGTGTTTCCTCATCTAGAATACAGTCAATGTCAAAGTCTCCTATTCTTGTTTCTATGCACTCTTTTTCTTTGAATATTTCTGACAAGTTGATATCTCTGTGATCATTCATGGTTTCTTTCATTTGTAGTAATATATTATCTGAATTATTTCTGGGGTTCTTCCATGGTCTTAGTTTCTTGGCCTTCCTTAGGATTTTCTTGTCTCATATTCATTCTTTCATATTTAGCAATCATTCTAGGGAAATCCAGAACTTCATGGTCCATAGATTTACAACAAAGACAACTAGGTTTTCTACCAGGGCATTCCTTAGCAAGATGTCCCGGTCTTCTGTAGTTGTAACAAATATTTAATCCTCTCTTTCTCTTAAATGATCCCCAACCTTTCTTGTACTGCACACTCTGATCACAGTAACTAACCTGCAAAAAAATCTTCCTAGGATCCTGCATCCATTTGTTAGTCCAAACATTCTTTCTATGCATAGGAATAACACGCCTTTCATTATTTCTATCAGATCTACTCATATCAAGCATTCTTTCTTCTAACTGTTCCCTATTTTTCAGACTAGGACAAAATTTATCAAACATACCTAGATCCATACTTTCGAAACAAAAATTTCCACTTATCTTACCTTTATCAGAGCATAAAGATTCAAGATCTTACCTCTTTACTCCAGATCTGATTTTTCTTCTTTAGCACAGAGTTTCACAAATCAAGTAGAGTACTATGCACTAGGGCAACATATATATGCATAAATCTTTCCTCTTTTCCTTAGTTCCCAGCAATCATAGTTTCAGGTCCCAGCAACGGAACCATTTGTTGGCAAAGGGGAAGACCAAGGGTTCAATGCTTCAACAACGCACCAACAAAACCCTAACTACTGACTCTTTCAGCAACACCTATGAAACAGATGAAGTCTCACCTGAGGTAGAGGCAGGGGTGGTTGCAAGACTCAAGTGTCTACAACCTTAGCTGGGACACAGATCTATGATTACAACACCTTAACAGAGAACTTAGTAGTTACATTCATTAGTATTTCACCTTCGTTCACATCACATATTGGAACCCTAATTATAGAACAATGCAGTATTCAACAAGATCTAATATATTCAAGCACTAAGCACATCAAAATAGATCAGATCTGGTATTCATTCACATTACCAAGCACTAAGCTATCATATAAGATACATCTAAACATACATTACTACATTAAGCATAAACCATATCAATACATAACAACCATAAAGCACAAAGCAACCATAACTCAGGATATATGTGGTTCACCCCCAGCCTGGGGATACATCCAGCAACTCTTCTTCTCTTTATTGTCTTTTGTCAATCATCTACATGCACAAAGCCACAAAATACTACTCTGCATAGGACAGGAGATTTGTGCGCACTTCGCTAGATCCTCCTTCCCTAAGCTAGGTTACAGCACAAATCCTTTACACAGTCTCTTACAATCACTTCCACTTAGCTTTGCAAGTCTTACATAGTATGCACAAAGCCAAATCACACAGATCTAACTTTAGCACTTAGCACCACATCACTTAGATCTCTTCTTGGTCTCTTTCTTACATCGCCTAGACATCTATTTATACAAAAAGGGCCTAACCATGAGTAAACCCATGGGTCGACATCCCCATACCCGTTACATAATCCCAAAACCCAAAAATCCCTAAACAAGGGGTTGAGATCCCATGATCTCCACTTCATCTTGTGATCCACCTTTGAAAGCCTGTCGAAATCCCAAAATAGGTCAAACCTGACCAAGGATCTCCAAAACATGGTCAAGGGACAACACCTTTGAACAACATGTTGATGACCTCCCGTCAACTAGTCATGATACAGTTGGGAAGAAAAAAAATAAAGTCAAGTTCCCATGTATGTTATGCAAAGAGAGTCATTTAACTCACCTTTTACCTTGTATGGATGAAGCCTCAAAATTACTGGAAGACATGATTGTTTCACAGCCTCAACTTCCAGCTGCTTACCATAAGCTTTCTCTCAACCCCCTTGTAGTTGATGGAATGATCAATCTAGTCCCTTCGTCGATCAGTCTGGTTGATCATGTCGTCAATATGGTCACATCATTAGTTGAACCAGTTGACAAATTGGTTGATTGAATCCCATCCTCGATCAAACCCACTCTCCCGATAGAGAGTGAAATACCAGTGGTCGATCCGTTTACCCCTGTTGACCCTATTCTCCCGTTAGAGAATGAAACTCCTGTAGTCGATTTGATGTCATTATCGGTCGATCTTACTCTCCCGCTAGAGAGTAAACCTAATATTGCCCACATTTTTATTGTTGATACAGAATCTACCGTGCTAGGGGGAATTCCTCCTTCTCTCATGGAACCCCCTCCAAGTAATGAGGCCATCCTTTTTTATTGAGGTGCGCTAATTGGACCTTGTCTTCCTTCTCACATTCCTTTCCATATTACAGTACAGGTTTTTTATTGGGACGTTCCTCAAATGTTGATAGATGAAGGTGCGTTCGTTAGTATTTTGTCCTCTATTACTTGGCAAGATTTGGGTTGTCCTCAGCTTGTCTCGGCTACACAGAATTTGTTAGATTTTAACATAAGAACTAGTCAACCTTTAGGGACCCTTCCTCGGTTTCCTATAAATTTGGGAGGGAAAATTGTCTTTATTGATGTCATGGTAGTCCAAGACCCCTTGGATTTAGATTTTCTCCTTGGGAGAGACTATGTCTATGCCATGAAATCTGTTGTGTCCACTCTTTTTCGTGTGATATCATTCCCTCACGATGGAAGAATTGTGACTATTGATCAACTTTCATTTGTTGTCCCTGACTTGATTACTAACTCCATGACCTCCCTAAACAATTCTTATATGCAGACAGTATCACCTCTGCCACAGGTCAATTATGTGGCGTTGTCTCCCATGCCTCTAGCTGTCGATGATGATGAGACTTTCACTGTAAGCTCAGTATCTAATGACCTAGATATGGTAGTTGACATGGTTATCTCTTCGATAGGGATTTTAGAGCTTGATCTCCTTACTCCCGTTGCAACCCTCGACATGGTGTCTTTCTACAGAATTGTTCTTTCATCCAGTGAAGATCTCTTGGAATCCATGACCGAGTTTTGTCCCTTGACATGGTGTCCTTCCCGAGAATTGTCCTCTTGGAAGCCATGATCAAGAAGAGAGTTTGGAGCATGATTTTATGTTTTCAAGCTCGTTAAAAAATGAAACCATCTTTGAGCACGTTTTTTATTATTTCAAGCTCGTTAAAAAATGAAAATAGAGCTTATGAGAATAGTTCTTGTTTCTGTATCAAGCTCATTAAAAAATGAAATAGAGATATGGGGATTGAACCTGGATTCTCGAGCATAGTTTTTCTTCTCTGTAGCAAGCTCGTTAAAAAATGAATTAGATTTTTTCCCCCTCTCTGTTTGAGTCAAGTCCTTCGTCTAGCATTTGAAGCTTCATTTCATTCACCTTTGCAGTTGGATAAAACAAAGCTTGGAGGGCATTTTCTTACAACCTCTGGACTTCATGATGAAGTTATTCCACTAGCTTCTTAAGCTGGGGGCTAAGTACCAACCATGCATTGGGAAGTCGCAAGCATAGTTTTCTTTGGTTCAAGCTTGTGTAAAAATGAAACCACCTACTTCAAGCATAGTTTCCTTTGGTTCAAGATTGTGTAAAAATGAAACTAGGTCCAAGCATAGTTTTGTTTAGTTTTAAGCATGTGAAAAAATAAAATCTATTCCAAGCATAGTTTTGTTTTGTTTTAAATCTTGCGTAAAAATGAAAATAATCCCAAGCTTAGTCTTTTTTCTTTCTTATGCTTGTAACTACATGATAATAAGTTATCGAGCTTAGTCTTTTTTCTTTCTCGTGCTCGTAAATACGTGAGAATGTAACCGAGTATACTTTTATCACTTCTTCGGACTTGTAAAGGTTATGCGAAAAAGGAACCCCCTGGAGTTCCCTTTAAGCTCTTTTCAGACTCTGTAAACATGAAAAGATTGTCGAGCAATCTTGTTATTTTCACGCTTGTTAAAGTATTTGAAGAAAATGTTTGTTGAGCAGTAGTTTATCTCCTTTTTGGTCTCATCAGACTACCTTACGAAAAAGGACATTTTGGAGTTTTCTTTAAGTGTTTTTCAGACTCTATAAACATGAAAAACCCCTGAGTTTACTTTCTTTGGACTCGTAAAACAAACATCGAAAGGCCCATATGGGACCGAACCACTCCTTCCTAGGGTTTGTTAAACATAGTCCGAGCAAATAATCCGAAGGATGAGCTTATAGTTCAATCATATGTTATCCTCCTCAATCTTGTGTAAAAATAAAGAGGTACTTGCCAGAAATGGTGGGGGGGAAATTGGGAAAGAAATGTATCTAAACCTATATTCCATGGAAGAGTCGATTTTGAACATGACACCCTTTCACTTGCTTTGTGTCTAGGTTGGAAAATCCATTTGTCTCTTGATCATACTCCTTTATAAGATTACAAATTGGTATGTGATCCTTGTTGTTGAGTCAGTTTTTCCAAGACAGTTGTCGTGTCATCAATATGTTCAAAGAAAAGTTCAAGCCGGAAAGCCTTCTATTGCGTCGGCCATTTTTGAAATCCTTAAGCCTTCTATTACGTCGGCCATCCCTGATTCAGTCCTAAATCACTTGTTACTCTGATCTACTTCAAATATTGTTACTTGTTTCATGTCATTAATGGGGGATACATTAAGGCCCTCCTGTGATGAGTCTTTTCCTGTCGACTTCAACTCATTATCCAAGAATTATAATTATAAACTAATTGGCACCTTGGAACTTGCATGCCTCAATGGCAGGTTTCCTCACTTTCGACAGTGGGTTTTCATTATTGACCCCTGGTCGTAAGATTCCACCGAGTGTTTGACCTCATCTCATTGATTCACATTTGTTGGATTGTACTAGAGTACCTTGGGAGTCATTGACATTAATGGTGATTTCCCTCTCACTTGTTAACGGTATACTCTAATGACCGGTAATCAAGTGGTTTCTACCATGTTCACCTTCAGCAAATGTATTCACATGGTTAGATTCGTGCTATAGAGTGGTGGAGATGAAGACCCTGAATCTTTCCTAATAGACTCAGGTTGCATTGGAGTGTATTCAGATTGTACTGTTGCATATATCCACAGTGTATGTCTCATGGCTATGTTCAAATTTGAGTCTTTAACACATAGATCCACAGTGTATTTCTGGTGGTTATGTTCAGATTTGAGTCATAATGGCATGGATCCACAGTGTATGTTTGGTGGCCATGACCTGTCTTACTTGACATGGATCTTTTCATGTCGTCATTTATGGTTTGATTCATTTGTATTCTAAGTATGGGAATTCCTACCTCAGTGATGATATATTATTGTACTGTATTTCCTTGTTTGTTGGCAGGTTTTCGATCAACTGTTCCTTGTTCCTTACACACACTCGACAAAGTATTTCAGCTATCACTTTGTTATAACTTCATAGTTTGGGGGGCTCTTCGTTACACATTATTTTTTTCATCCCTATGACCATTAATGATGTAAACCTATATGTTGCCTTTAGAGGGATCAGTGGCCTAAATTCCTAAGGAATGAAGAGAGAAGAAATTTTCATGAGAGATCAAATCATATTTTCCTTTGTAAAAACCCTAGTAAGGTGAATCATCGAACCCTGCCCAGTTATAGCGGTGCGAAGATCCCAGATCGTCGCATGTTGCAATAAATGTGGCCTACAACATCGTCTCACTCTGCTTATTTCTAGGGGTGCGATGATTTTCATATGTGGGAAAAATGAGCATCTTCTCGATGCTTCTAGAAGGAGAAGCTTCTATGGTGAGGTGGCCTTCGATCAGTTTGGATCTTACTCACTTTTCTTATTTAGTGGGATCATCCTAACCTCCTCACCTTATCCTCTTTATATTATAAAAGAAGAGGATCTCTCATGGAGAAAGTTAGATTTTGGAGTTGGTTTTGGAGTTTGATTGAGTTATTGAGTTTTTTAGCTTGGAGTGTTTGGGCCTATGTTGGCTTTGAGATTTTCTTTTTCAAGATAGATTGTGAGTTACTTTCAGATCTATAGTCTCATAATCCATGGAGCAGAAGTATGAGGGAAATGAGGGACAGTTAGAAGTGACCTTACGACATCAAGGCTTTGGTTGTAATCTCTCTTTCTATTTTTTAATACAGATGCACTTTTCTTTCCTATATGAATTGTATTTGTCCATATTGTATGATTCCTTGATCACATGCATAGTTTCATACCAAGTAGGCTTTGTTATTATTGTCTTCATTGGTTAGTGTTCCTTTGTAGATATTTCTCCATAAGCCTCGCGATGGATCTTGGATTGCATTGGTGAAGTCGGATCTTCGATATTTAAAAGGTATTTTCTAGATCCATTTCTCATTTGATAATTGAAATCTAAGGAAAGAGTAGTGTACTGTCTTGTTTTGTTCTAGTTTCGTAGTGAAGCTAGGGATATCTATCTGTGTCCACACTTACTAATTAATCCGATAATAGAAGCCATACATGGTCTCCAACCTGGAACTAATGATCAACCCTGTTCTCGTCGTGCCAATATTTATACTATGCTTGACTCTTCTCCAATCGTTCCCTGATTGCCTAGTGTTTCTATTGAATCCTCTAGATGAACTTGCGAGCTCTGTCCTCTATTCATTCTTCATTCACATCGAAATATCTCCCATATATCAAGTCCAAAGGAACCTTTGGTAGGTACACAAAACACGTCTCAAAAGGTGAACTCTGAGTGGACGAATGTAAAGCTCAGTTATAAGCATGTTATACATATGGTATCCATTGTTGCAGTAGCCTCAAAGAAAAAGCACCACTATTTTTTTTACCACCTTTGTCTATTCATTGGTTTGTGGATGAAAAGAAGTGCTCCTCTTCAATTTGGTGTCCATCATTCTCCATAATCTAGTCCAAAAATCCCCAAGGAATCGAGTATCTCGATCCGAGCCAATGGACATGGGTAACCCAAAGTGAACCCAAACATACTGAAAGAATATATTAGCAGTCTTCTCAGTAGTGATATTCTTTTTACATGGAATCAAGATACACATATTGTTGAACCTATCCACTACAACATAAAAATAATCATGACCCCCTTTGGTCATTGGTAAACCCCCTACAAAATCCATGGAAATTATTTCCCATGGATGGGATGGAATAGGAAGTGGTGAGTATAGCCCCAATTTTATATTAGTGGGCTTATAAGTAGACCACATCACACACCCCTTTACATATTTAGTTACAATTATTTCATTTGAGGCCAATAACAAAACTTTTGCAAATAAGCCATAGTTTTTCCTACCCCAAAATTCCCAGACACAAGAGAAGTCTGAGATTCTCATATTACATGGACTCGTTCACTTGTAGGAATACATAGCTTCCCAAGATGATAGAGTAGTTTTCCCTGCAAACAATAGTTCTCTTCCTGTGCACCATGTGTTAGCCTCTCATATACTTCTTTAAAATCTTCATCGATGGCATATTTCTCTACATAGCTATCATAAGATAAAGAAGTATTCTTCAAAATAACAGAAGAAAAAATAGGAGGTATAGAAAGCATATCAGCTACCTTATTACTTGTACACTTCTTGTACTTGATTACCAAATGAAATTGTTGTAGAAAACCCATCCACCTGTAGTGTTGAGATTGTTGTAGTTTGGTCTATGCTTGAAGATACTGTAAGGGTTGGTGATCTGTATGTATAATTGTTTCCTTCTCTACAAAGTAGTGCTTTCATTTCTTTATTCTTTGAACTAATGCATACAACTCTTTATCATATGTAGGATAGTTAACAACAACTTGGTTAAAAGTCTCATAGTGGTAATAGATAGGCTTATGATATTGCATCAATACTGCACCCATGGCTTATCCACTGGCATCTGTCTCGATATTGAACGACTGTTGAAGATTCAATAGTCCTAATACTGGTGCGGTACTGATCTTCTCCTTAAAAGTGTCGAAATATTTTTGTTTCTTTCCCTCCCACTGAAAAGTGTTCTTCACACTGGTTAAGGCATGCAAAGGAGATGATATAAAGGAGAAGTTGGGAATGAATCTCCTCCAATACTGGACTGCAACCAAGAAGCTTCGGACTTCGGTTACACTCTTTGGCTCAGGATAATTTACAATTACATCAATTTTGGAAGGATCAATATTCAATTGTCCTCCTCCCACGATATGACCTAAGTATACAAGTGAAGTCTTGCCAAATTCACATTTAGACATTTTCACATACAACTTTTCCCTTTGCAAAGTATCCAATAATTTATTTACATGCCTCACGTGTTCATCTCAAGTGCCGCTAAAAACAAGAATTTCATCTAAATATACAATCACAAAGTTATCCATGAAAGGCCTGAATACATCACTCATCACACTCATTATAGTTGTCGGAGCATTAAAAATCCCAAACAACATAACTAACCACTCAAACAATCCATGTTTGGTTTTAAAGATAGTCTTCCATGCATCCTATTCTGTGATCCTGATTTGATGATATCCACTGCGCAAATCCAACTTAGTGAAATAAAAACATTCTTCAACTGATCAAGTAAATCATCTATACAATGACAAGGGTATCGATTTTTCACCGTGATTTTATTCAAATCCAGGTAATCGACACACATTCGCCATGTGCCATATTTCTTTGGAACCATCACAATAGGAGAACCACAAGGAGATGAACTAGGCATGTTGATCCCTTGATCCAATAATCCCTATACCTACTTCTTGATATATGTCATCTCCACAACTGATATCCTGTACATGCCCACATTAGGAAGGGGAGAATCCTGCTTAAAATGTATCTCATGTTGGATTTCCCTCTTAGGAGGTAATCCATCCAGTTCCTAAAAAATATCATCATACTTATAAACAATATCAATTAATTCCTTTTTATGATATGGATCACACCCTTGGAAAGTGTCGAATGTCCAGACATATTTCTCTTTGATGACCATGAGTACATATCTCTTATTGGTGGTTATGAGTCTTTTCATTTGTCCTGCACTAACAAGTGTCATATTTACCCTCATGTTGTGAGCTCTATAAATATATTCCACTCCCCCCTTAGTAAGGTGGTATTTGTTCTCATGATAAAAGAAGACTGTTTTTCTATCATAAATATAAGGACTCCCCAGCACTATGCCACATATATCAAGTGGTACAACATCCAAATCCACTTCATCAATCAACTTTGAAGCAATAGAAAATCTGACCCTACATTGTTTGGTGACATTAATTTTTTCTTGATCACATACCCAACTAAGAGGATAAGGCTTTGGATGTGGTTTCATTTCAAGACCCATCTTCTTGACAAGTTCTTCAGATATTAAGTTTACTTCGGAACCCAGATCAAACAATGTATCGATCTTAGTATTTTTAGATACAACTGGTATATGAAATAACTCATTCCTCTTTCGTTCATAAATCTAATATTCATTATTGTAACTTTTTCTAGCATGAAGATAATATTTACCTTTTACTCCATTTATTGGGATATTTCCTTCATCTCTTGAATCAAAACCAAGATCTTGTTAAACTATAGCAACGGTCTTTGTCTTCCCCTTTCCACAAAACTGTTTTGGTTTCTTTTCTGGATGTATTTTCCCAAAAAAATCTTCATCATGATCGCCCTTCTTGCAATGAGTGAAAGATGGTTTTCCTCCTTCTCTCGTCACTGTAGCGCTATTCTTTTCCTTCCTTTTAAACTTCTTCAAAGTCTTGTGTGGGAAATTAGAAGGTTTCTTCGTGGGATCTTCTTGAACGTGTTTCCCCCTGTTCTCAAGGTGAGTGGCTTGCACACAAACTTCTTTAAGAATAGTGGGGTTAAACAAGAGAAAAGTATGACGAATATAAATGTGAAGTGCGCCAATATACTTCATTAAATTTTTATAAGAATCCAAAGGAATGTTCAATGCAAGAGATTTCTTCCTAAATTCTTCTGTGAAATTTTGTATAGTCTAACCTTTACTCTACCTCAAAGTTTTCCATTCCATAATTGCTTTATGTAAATAACCTAATGGATAGAATTGCTTCCTTATCTCTGATTTAAATTCTGACCATGAGGAAAGAAGGTTACCACTCTTATGTCCTGTATCTTGCTCTCCCACCATACAAGAGCGGTGCCTTCCAACCGAAGAGAATCCAGTTGCACTTTAACTTCCTCTTCATCAATATGTTGAACACGACAATATACTTCAACCTGTCGGATTCAATTATCTAGTTTTCCATTAAACATAGGTAAAACAAACTTTACATCAATCTTTAATAATGGTTTCTTAAAAGAGGCTTTATGGCTAGAATGATGAGAATGATGAGAATGCTAAGAGGAGTAAGAACTAGAATTTGAAAGCGAAGATGGAGGCTCAGGAGGATCTCCTCCAACCCCTTGGTTTACCGAAGCCTCATCATCTAGTGGTGCTTCCTTTTTCTTCCCTTTCTTCTTCATCCTCTTCTTGTAATCTCCATACATTCGTTCGACAATTTCTTACATGTGATAGAAGACCATGTGAAATTTTTTCTCCTATTCATCATGCTTATCCTCTTCTTCCATCTTCTTCCTTCAGGATGTATGGCCAACTTCGGGATTGAAAGTCTTAAGAGTTCCTTCACCCTACTTATGCTTGGCCCTAGTAAGCATTCATCCTCAACAATTCAAGTCAAAGACGAATTCTATGATACCAACATGATCCGGTATATTTTCGTCATGTGACTTATTAAAGAATTGTATTAAATGAGCATAAACTAAAGTACACCATAAACAAGGAAAACCTCAAAATGAAAGAGACATAAGCATACAATATGAACACAAAGAACTTGATAACAGATTTTGTCCCTAGTGGACTATGTCTCTGGGTCCTTCTCTCAAATGGGTAGGTATTTTTATTAACTCCACAAAAGAATTGGGAAAAATACATAAGTATACCTCATTCTAGAGTTAAGATATAGAAGCTTTGCTCGGATCGGAAAAATAACATAACCACTACCTTCTTGGCATCGTTTTACCTAAAAATGATTGTCTCCACACCTCGATCTGAGTCTAACACTTTCAAGCCCAAGAGACATCTCTTCCTCAGTTATCGTGTCACTGCTTCTGCAACAAATGAGTAGAGAATCTTCAACTATGTGCCAAAATCCATACAAGAATCTGTACCGGCACGTCGTTGTTCTCTTCTGTCCCGAACACTGTCTAAGGCCTCCGTTTATATAAAATTGTAGGTGGTTATGCATTGATGGAGTGATTGGTGCATTGGTATAGGATGTTATTTTAAGTCGTAGGTTGGTGGAGTTTTAGGCGGAGTTCTCGGGGTTGAATCCCACAGGCCTCCCCTTTTTAACATATGGTTTCAGCAAACTTTGACGTTCTTTGATTAATATAGAGAGTAGTTACAAAACTGGCGGATGGCTATTTAAATGACGAATCTTCTTGTTAAAATAGAGGATATGCCAGTTATGGGAGGTGGTCACTTGGATAAACATATAACCAAGGGTTGGGCCGAAGGCCTACCCCTTTTCTTCCACGCCCATAGAACATTACTAAGAATAAATAATATCCTTGCCAATGAATAAACAAGGGTGAGATCGGAAGAGCGTCGTGTAGGGAAAGAGTGTAGATCTC